>OZ023267.1:3596883-3793979 GCA_964006375.1 Tillus elongatus
CAACCCTTATATTTTAAATAGGGAACATGGGTCGAGTGTTACATCATTTGAAAGCTCTTTTTTTTTCTGAATTCAACACACTATTTTTTTTTTGAAGTTTTATCAACTCGTTTAAAAATTATTCACAGTTGGAGTTGCAAGAACATATTTTATTCATTGTGATAAGAAATGCACTAATTAGTCAATTTTTCGTTAAAAAAAACTAAAAAACAAAACCAAACGTTCAAAAATTTTTATTCAGTTAAGTAAGTGTTCAAATTGTTGACCACCAGCTTCCATACAAAAGTACAAATTTTGTTCAAAACGAGCTCGGACATTCTGGAGCATTTGTGGACTTAGACGGCGTTCTTCAACAATACGTCGTCGTAATTCTTCCAGAGACTCCGGTTCTGCTGCGTAAATTCTACTCTTTAAATGGCCTCATAAAAAGAAGTCTAAAGGAGTTAAATCCGGTGATCTAGGGGGCCACTTAATAGCACCTCTACGCCCAATCCATTGTCCTGGAAACTCTCTGTTCAAAAACTTCCTAACATGTTGTGAAAAATATGGAGGAGCTCCATCTTGTTGAAACACTAATTTATTTTCTTGATAGCGATCATCATTTTCAACAATGTCAATTAGTAGATGGTAAACGATATTTTCTAGTAACTCCAAACGTTTCGCCACTCAAATTGCCATCAAGAAAAATTGGTCCTATTAAACAGTCTCCAAAAATGCCAGTCCAGACATTCAATTTCTGTGGAGTTTAAGTGTGGACTTCGTGAAAATTTCTTGGATTATTATCTGCCCAATAACGACAATTATGACGATTGACTGTAGAGTTTAATAAAAACGTACACTCGTCTGAAAACAGATATTGAACAGAAAGTTCCCGTTATCAGCTATTCGTGCAGTCATAACTTCACAAAACTCCAGCCGCCGATCAAAATCATCTTCATTCAGTTGTGGTACAAGATAAATTTTATACGGGTGAAATTTATGATGCTTCAATATTCGCTGAATAGTTCTTCTTTTGATGTTTGTAACATTGGCCAATTTTCTCGTGCCCAAAGTTGGGTCTAATTTGTCCTAAAACTTCAATCTCAGTAGTCTCATTTCTAACCGAAAATTCACGTTCAGGATCCCGTTTTTTTGTTGGCTACTGAACCACTTTGTCGAAACTTTGCATCTAACTCCAAAATGTATTTCCTGTTAAAATGTCTGTTCGGATGTCGTTTATTAAACAAATTTGCGGTACGGTTGGCACAGTCATCGTTTTTGAAAAAAAGTAATTATTTCAACTCTTTCTTCTACAGAATATACCATTGTGAAATTAATTTTCGGTGGTACTATCAAGTATCAAACCGACCGATAAACTGAAATAATAAACCGCATTTCTCTCATTCCGATAAGAAATGTTCTGATAGTTAATTTTTTCTTTACATACCAACAAAACAGTGACTATCAGCACATTTCTTATCGGAATGAGTGAAATGCGTTTTTGCATCTTCAACTGTGAATAATTTTTAAACGAGTTGATAAAACTTCCAAAAAAATTAGTGTGCTGAATTCAGAAAAGAAAGAGCTTTCATGATGTAACACTCGACCCATGTTCCCTATTTAAAATATAAGGTTTGTTATCACCACCCTTAAGGGGTTGATGTGACAAAGTTGAGTTTTATGTCAAAACATGTCCCCCTCAATATTAAAATTGACGTGTTTCAGCGTTTCTTAAAAAAAAATTCTCTGGTAGCAAATCGGACTGTTTCGTTTTCAATGGGCCACCGTATTATACATTACGATGATATTTTCTTGATCTCAATTTTCCATGTATCAGGTAGATGTGTGTTTGCTGGTTGGAGCTTCATCTATTGGACTAGAAATCAATTCACATGGCACATTCGGATGCGATGTTGTTGAACCTCTAGTGAAAGAGCTGAAGCTCCAACTTGGTCGAACTTTCGTAGAGTTTTGATGCAATTTTCAAAAATTGAAAAATTTACCACTAAAAATGGATACTTAGTTGGCCGAAAGCGTATGGATTTTAATAACATTTTATTGTCTAGAAAAAGTCTTTTGTTGTATATTTAATTATGTATATCCCAGACTGTGTGACGTTTAGAAGTGAAAACAGATTTTCATCATAAAGTTTCTTGTGAAATAATTAATTAAACCCTAAAACCGCAGAACCCAATAATTTATTTTTTTATTTTATTATCTACCTGATCAACTAGCCAAACATCACTTATCCAACCCCCTACAATATGCTTTAAGACACATGCACACATGGCACGATGACGCAGCACCCCGTCTTATTTATCCTCCACTTTAAGTTCTCTTATTCTTATTTAGTTTTAATTGTTGTGGGGGTAGAGCACAACGTACCGGCGGAACTCTGAAGGGGTGGTAGATGCGGGCCTGGCGTCAGTGCCCGTGCCCGTCGCCGAGATCGGTGCGCTATCTGACCCAGCCGCTCTTGGTCCGCAGGAACAAGCAGGCCAGCAGACGCAGCCAACGCCTCCGACGCCTCCTGTTCAACAGACTCCCACCACCACGCCGGCTGCTGGAGATGTCGAGGCTGGTACACTTTGTAAAACCAGACGCAAGAGGAAGACCACTCAGAACGATCAGAGTTATGGGAGTTTCTTCTTGAGGATCGGAGCTATCGGTAAGTATAATAATTGAATGATTAACATAGTCTGTCCTCATCGACGCAATCATGACCCTCTGTCTCCAGTAGCACTCTTCACTTCATTGTGGTGCTAGGTGTTCCAGCAAGTTGCCTCTTGTTGTTTGTACATTTGTAGATTGTTAAATGACTCGAATAGGCCTTTGGCCTGTCAGCGCTGCGTCTTTTGTGCATTACTCTTTTTTCTCATACTTGCCTAAAAACTTTTTACTCTTTATGTAGTCTACTATCGTTTTGGGAGTTATTTTACTTATTTCCGGGGGTGTTAGGGTCACCCCTCCATGGTATTTGAGCCTTTGCACAACTGGGCTATGCAGTCGCATAGCTAATGTTCTGTTGTTTCCGCTGCTTCAGTGTCTTCAGTATCTGCACTTTTCACTGTCCGCCTTACCCTTCTTCATACTTTACTGGAGAGGCTTCTCTGATTATTCTCAAGTTGTCCCTGTTCAATTCAAGAAACAGTTAGTAACTGTACGTAGAGATTTATAGCAAGCATTTCTGCTTGGGAAATGGTGGAAGTTTTTCCTAGGGACCGACTCCCTCCATTTGTTCAGACCCGTCTGTATACCATACAGATGAGTTGATTGTCAGCCTTTCACTGTCTCTGTTCCATGCTTGACCACGTCAAATGGAACTATGAGATCCAGTTTAGCATGCATTTGATCTGTTGGTTTGGCGAGTGCTTCCCTTGGAATAATTTTCAGGATCTGTAAGTGGCCAGCCAAGTCTCCTGGTTTACATTTGCCTGCTTGAAATAGTCTTCCCTCTTGGTCTACCTCTCACCTTGTTGTTATATGTAATATGGATATGGATATGCTCTTCCTGTTTAAATCAATATTGTGTACATATTTTACGGACAGCCTCACATTGAAGATCTTTTATTTTAGAAGATTCGATTATATTGATGGTGGAATTTAGGACACAATTCTGTCTACAAGTAAATAACTTCTAGCATATTTGTTTTTTTGGGCCAGGGTGCATATGTATGAAGCTCCTCTAACGAAGACACCTGAATACAGAAAGGCTCCACCTAAGTCATGTGATGTCACTTGGGGGGTCTGACTTTCATATGGTGATAACTGGCGAGGAATTTCACAAGCGTTAGTATAGAATACCAGTGGCTTCATTCGGATGGCAGATCGATGTGACGTAGTGACTTGAGAGTTGAGTCATGTGTTTGGCCTTCTGTATTAAGGTGGCTTGGCCTCCACATAAGTCTAAGGCTGTAGTGTGAAAATGTTATCTACTATATTGATGTTTAACAAGAAAAGGAAACGGGTTAATTCACTTCTGGGAGAGCCTACACAGCGGAAAATTTAAAGGTGAAAGATTGTAACTGTTTTATCTCTTTTGATTTTCCATGATGAACATTATTAATATATGTTTACCTCTTCTTACCAAACAATACCATTGCAACATTTTTATGTTATGCTTTTTGCTTCCAGCTTTTGGTTTAGCAACAATGATTTACAACGGTTTAGAGTTTGGCTCATTTTTCGAAGTTCCTTTTAATTCTCCCTGCTACATGATATTACAAGGTATCAACCCAGTGCTGCAGATGATTTTCACTTTTATGCAAATGTACTTTATCTTCATGAATTCAAGAGTGAGTATATTCATTTTTATTTTCTTTGTTACCTACTATGACACTTTAAAATTATTAATTTTTTCTAGTTCAGTTGATTAGTTGCATGATATTAAAAGTTGGTTTCTTGGCTTTAAAGTAACAACATGGAAGTATTAGATAAAATTAATAGCAAAAATTGGTTTTCTCCCATAAAACAAAAAAACAGTGTCTGATTTTTACCACTAAACATATATATATATATATATATATATATATATATATATATATATATATATATATATATATATATATATATATATATATATATATAACCACCATTGTTACATTTACCAGAAGAAAACGGTTGGACAAATTAAAACCAACTATTGTGGACATGCCGAAAGATCTGTTGAAATAACTGGAGAACAAGCCCACAACAAGTGTATTGGCTCTATGTGGTGGTTATCAGACCAATGATAACCTATGGAGCTATAGATTGGTGGCCTAAGGCACTTCGAGGTATCGCAAGTCCCAAACTGGCTCAGCTACAGAGATAACTTGTCTAATGATAAGGGGCGCGATAAGCACCGCTGCATCAGCTGCTCTGGAAGTCCTCCTAAACATTCCACCTCTTCAATCAGTTTGGGAAGGACCGGATTCCTCGATGACATTGAGAGTCATAAGGTTCTGGGAATGGTCTCAGACCTGATGCCTACAGAGATCTTTCTTTCAAGACCGTCCTTCCGGAAAGGGAGGACTAGGAACGAAACCAAACGACCCTATTGAGGGCAGATCTCTGCTGGTACCGATCTGACTGCAGGAGCCGGCGCATATGGAAGCAACACTGATGCAAGAATATCATCTAGCCTCGGAAAGTATGCAACCATATACGAGGGAGAAGTGTATGCCCTCGAGATGTGTACAAGGGAAATTATACAAAACCATTGCACACACAAATAGATTAAAATATATTCACATAGCCAAGCTGTAATAAAGGCACTTGGTTTCTACCGTTCCAATTAAAAAACGGTATGGAGCTGTAAATCTGCCCTCAACGAACTAAGCAGCTGCAATGAGGTGTTGCTGATCTTGATACGGATCACTCGGACCTCGATGGCAATGTAGCGGCCGACGTGCTTGCCTGGGGTGGTGCCCAGAAGGAATTATCGGACCAGAACCTACGCTGGAGATATCATGCACAGCAAAACGCACCTTAAATTCCTGGACAGATAAAAGGACAATCCAGCAATGGCAAAATCTGCCTGGATTGACACACTCTGAGGCCTTCATAGATGGCCTTTCAGAGTCAAGGGCTAAGAAAACTTCTACGAGCTAAACAGATGACAATTGAGAACTCTAGGCGACCTGTACACATGACATTGCCGCTTGCGTCACCACATGCACCGAATTGGTCTCGGTCAAGAGACTGAGTGCCGGCTGTGTATGGAGAGTGACGAAACAGAAGAGCACGTGCTATGTTCCTGTCCGGCGGCGGACAGGATAAGACTCCTGCTCTTTGGCAAGACAAAGCCCGCACCAGAAGATTTGGGTCAACTTTCGCCCACAAAAATTGTCGACCTCTGTAGGAGGGTGGATTTGTTGGGCGAAATATAAGACAATTAGACGTGTGCCACAGTAGACCTTAAGATCTCAGTGGAGGGATCGTTATGGTCCACTCACAACTAATCTAACCTAACATAAGATATTTCTGCCCCTACCCAGAGCTGGAGACCAAGCAGGTATCCCCTATTCAAAATGCGGGTGGATATACGGGGCGTAAAGCTGCCTAGCGCGAACTCAGGTGCTGAGCGAGGAACTGACTTCTTGAACATGTACAGGATACTGTTAGCCTTCTTTGCCGCTGCAGTCGCCTGGGCGGTTCATGCCAGCTCTGATGTCACTACAACACCCAAATCTTTGTGCGTCTCAACTGGGGCGACGGCATCCGGTCTCAGACGGTAAACATGCCGAGGGATGTTGCGACCAAGATGCAACACCTTACACTTAGCAACTTTCAGAAGGATTTGCCAAACTTCTGTCCAGGTCATGAGCGCATCCATATCCCGCTGGTGCACATCACCCGATGTAGTCAGAGACACCCGAACAGCTTACAGTCGTCGGCATAGGCACCATGAGTACTGCAGAGTGAACCAAGTAAATCTGCAGTGTAAATCAAAAACAGGATCGGTCCTAGGTTTGAACCTCGAGACACTCCACCAGCAACAGGAATCCATCCAGAATGACTCGCCCCCACCCTAACAGAGAATTTGTGACCAGTCAGGAATGCCCGCACCCACGCAAGCTGTCGGCCATCAATTCCACTGTGTTCAAATTTGTATAGCAGTAAGTGGTGTGGTACTCTGTCGGATGTCTTACTAAAGTCCAGATAGAGAATATCAACAGGAAGCTTAGAGTCAAGTAGTTAAGTCCACTCGTTGATGGCGGCTAGCAGTTTTGTGAGGACAGATCTACGAGGGGTAAAGCGATGCTGTGTTGTAGGTATAATTTCGTGCTGGGAGGGGAAAGGGTGCATAGCCACAGAGATCCAGGCAGCCCTTAAGACCCTAAGTAGTCCACAGGTAAATTCCAAGCTGGTTACTGAATGCTGAGACGAGACGAGCAACCTGGCTGTGCAGAATGAGGTCTCCCTCATCTGGGTGCCGGGTCACTCGAGGGTGAAAGGCAATGAAGACAGTTTCGCGAAGAGAGGATCAGCAGAACCATTTATGGGACCCGAACCGGTCCTGAGCATATCGAAAGGCACAGCCAGGCGAACCACCATGTCTTGATGTCTTGGGTCAGGGACCAGCATAAGGCATACTGGGCAGATTGTCCAGGGCTCAGACATGGGAGGACACTAATTTGGGATCCCAGTTCAAAGAGAGCTGTGGAGCTGCTAAATCTTAGCAGAGGACAGCTCAGGAACATAACAGGACTCTTGGCGAGACACATGGCTATCAAGAGACACCTGCATAAAATGGGGTGATTCGAGAGGCACCTGGCATGCAGACTATGCGGCGAGGGGAGGAATCAGTTCAGCACATCTTGTGCGAGTGTAAAGCTCTGGATCGCAAAAGACAACTGATCTACGGACAGCCTAGACGGGAGACAGAGCAATATAAAAGTTCATCCTACCAATTGCTGTGCAGACTAGTGCACAGTGATTTTGGAATGAGCGGTGTAGAAAAGATATAGAGCATGCACAATAAGCCAAAGGCTATGGTGCTATCCGGGCGACAAAGACGCGGACGAGCCCTAAGGGAGAAAAAAAAACCGGAAGCCCATAGCCATTCATCAGGCACACCACTCAGTTGGAGGGATGGTGTTCTATGTGATTTTCTGATTGCAGAACAAAATAGGTACCTGCAGTTCAGCAAACCATCATCACTTGGTCATACAGACCTTGAAGCACCCCGACTCACTAGAATTATTAGTGTTAAAATTTTAAATCTGCTATTTGAAATTACCACGATTAAATTAAAGCTAATAAGCCAACTTCTTTTTTGTCTGTTTTTTTCAATTTCATATTCGAACTTTCTTTCAGTTATGTAAATAAACTTTAAAATATCAATTTAATAGAAATAAAGCATAACACTCTCATATCACCTCTCATCTTAAAATTTGTATAATTTAAAATATAAACTTTTGCAGTTGAACATTCATCGATTTAAAGTGATAGCACGTTTTGGTTTGATGCATGTGGCTGCCACAAATCTCTGTGTATGGATTAGAACGCTCGTTCTAGAATACATTAAAGAGATCACTGTGTATCATAAAAACTTCTGCAACGACAGTTCTTTAGTTAGCGAAGTCACCACAGTCACACATCATCACATGAATCCTGATATCAGTCGAGGGGTTGCCCATTTAGCAGGTCAGTATTCATCGCTTAACATTCCTTTATTTTTATTTTCATTTATTATGCTAATCAATCTGATCTAGTGATTGTAAAATTAATAGTAGGAAAGAAATAGTTAGAAAGGCATTTTAGAAGCAACATTTTATTTTGTGCCTTACATTTTTTAATGTAATATTATGTAGTCATATATTGAAAGAGTTAGTAGCTAGCCATGCATTGATTAATATCGATAAAAGCAATAGAATCTGTCAGTTCATCCGATAGTTTTACATTCAGGAAATAAATTTATTTTGGTATTACTGATTTTGGAGCGATCATCGCCAGTCCACTGATCTTCAAATGTGTTCTCAAAAAATGCGCACCAGAGCTTGTTCCTGTCCTGACTCGTCTGTTTCAGACATCTTACAATAAAGGCATATTTCCCCAGTAACTAGAAAACGGCTCGAGTACAATCCGTCCCCAAGAAAGAATCCAAAGCGCTTCCTAGCAACTACAAGCCCATTTCCCTCCTTTCAATCGTCTCTAAAGTGATGGAAAAGTATATAAACACCGAATTACTAAAATTTCTTGAAAAACACAGTCTAATCCACGACAGGCAGTATGGATTCCATCAGCGCAGATCAACTGCCGACCTCCTTTCCTTTGTCACCCATTCTTGGAACAAGCGTATGGAACTACACGGTGAATCCCAGATTGTCGCTCTAGACATATCCAAAGCATTCGACCAGATCTAGCACGCAGCGCTGCTTAATAAACTTGGTGCCTATGGCCTACCACCAAAACTCTGTACCTGGACAGCAAATTTCCTCTCCAACCGGAGGATTTCTGTTGTCGTGGATGGCCATTCCTCTAAACTGTATCCAATTAATGCAGGAGTCCCTCAAGGTTCAGCTTTAGGCCCTACTTTGTTTTTATCCACATCAATGACCTCCACTCTAGCACATCCAACCCAGTTGACAGTTACGCGGATGACAGCACCTTCCACTCAAATATACAATATTCTAAGCGTGTCTCTTTAGCCCAATTAGATGAGGATCGCAGACTCATGAAGGGTTCTGTCTCTGTGGATCTCCAAAAAATATTAGACTGGGGAAGTAGAAATCTTCACCAAATCTCAGTCTTGCTTTCTATCTCATAAGAGATACACCATCCCTAGACCCATCACAATGAACAACCAAGTTATTCAAAGTAATGAGTCCTTTTCACTTGTTGGCATTTCTGTGGATCGAAATCTCAATTGGCACCAACATGTCACATCAATTTCAGAAGCGGCTGCTAAGAAATTGGGTTTCCTCTTTCAGGCTCGCACTTTTTACCAGCTAATCTCTATACCTTATGTACTTCACAAATAAGGCCAAACCTCGAATACGGCCCCCCTATCTAGGGTGTCGGTGCCGCTTCTACACTCGCTATCCTGGACTCCATTCAAAAGAGAGCTATACATCTCATCGGTGACCCTACCCTCACCCAAAGGCTGCCATCCCTTGCCCACCCACGTGCCGTTGGTGACTTTTGTCTCTTTTATCGATATCTCCACGGGCACTACTCAGAGGAGATTTCTTCCATAGTTCCTCCACCTGCTGCCGCCAACAGATTTACCGGGGGAACAGAGCGAATGCACCCTTTTACTGTCCAGGTCACCAGACATTGAACATCTTGTTATGCCCGCTCTTTTGTCCCGAGGACTTCCAAGTTGTGGAATTCCTTAGTGGCACATGTTTTTCCTTCTCCGAACCTCCAAACCTTCAAGTCCAGAATTAACAAGTTGCCTCTTTCCTCCTTGTCGACACCCACGGTATGTTAATATTTGGGTTGTGTGCCCTCGTGGTGTGTTGTTGAAATTAAAAAATAATAAAAATTATTAGATACCAGACTATTCACCTTATCGGTTGATTGAGCTGTCACACAGTCTGTACTTCCAAGATGGCGCAGGTTGCCTGAAATTCACCCATGAGGTTATTCTTATCGAGCTTGTACCAGTTGCATTGCAATTCATATTTAATTAAAATAATAATAAAAAGGAATAATTCATTAAATCTGTTTATGTTCTATAGCCCACACATGCATTTAGCATATTTAAGTTTTTAATTACACATAGTTAAACAAACTATGGGGAAGAACCAGCAAGGTTACCTCATATATCGTTTAAAATAAAACACGAGGCCTCTCTGTGTATTGCGATCTTCTATCTCTACTAACTTTGGCATGTACAACCTGAATTTCTTTCCTTAATAGCATGCAAGACGTAGATGCAAACTATGCAGAGACGCGACAGCGACCCTTCTTACTTCTCTATCCCCGATACGATCTGAATGTTGAGCAAAGAGTCGATCTGTTACCGGCCAGCTGCAGCATCGTCACAGTAGCTACTAATACCTTTTATAATTGAAATTACCCAGCCCAAATAGTCAATGTCTGTTTTGATGTATGTATCATTGTGTTACTAAAAATTGTCATTCCCCTAAGAATGTCCAGGGTAAGTTGTATTTATATTTGTTAGCAAATAGACTGGTTTCTAAAAGATAAATTTCATTAATTAGGTTCACCTATAGGGCTAAACTGTATTTAATCCGATTCACCCAACCATTGAAAATAGTCAATTAAATCAAAATATGGTTAATAATAAACATATTATTATTTTAAAAATCTTCGAAGGGGCGAAACATTGCCAAACTTATAGTAGTTTTCTGGAAGGGTGGAACATTGTTGTTAGTAATCAAACCCAACATTGTAACTTACCTAGATTTATCGTCAAGAATTTTCCCCACTGGTGGAAATTTGTTCTGGTGGTGGTAAATGGTTTACCCCACCAGGTTCCCAAATTCTAAGACAACAAGGCATTGTCAGTGATGAATACCCTTTCAAAAATGTTATATCTTGCCTAAGCACTTTCAATTTTAGTAAACGAAATATTCTCTTTTCCTCATTTTAAATATGATAAGTTTGTACCATGAGATTAAGCAAACAAAATTAAAACAGAATGCTGTGATTCCTAGATCAGATTGAAATTTCTTGAGTGGTATATCCAGGCATGATTCTCAGGTATTAAGCTTATTTTAAATATTTTAAAACAAGATTTGAACTTATATTCTTCATAAAAGTTGGTACAAGATTTACTTTTTATAGGTTTCAAGGACTCTTTGACATTCAAGTTTTTACCATTGCTTTTGCTCATTTTGTGATAAAGAAATGGTGAAAAGACAATAAGTCAAATAACCAAATATATTTTACATAATATAGGCCCCGGAACATAACCCTGAGGAACACCAAAAGCAGCTCTAGATATTAGAGTGTATGGATAATAGAGGCTGCTTTCTAGTGGTCACAGTGACAAGAAATTTTCGCTTTATTTAGATGATTTTTTTACAAAACTAAGATTTTCCTTTTTGCATAAGCCAATGCGGGAAAAGGGATTTTTTAACAAACACCCAGGTTTCTTACGTTTGATGTTATCTAAGCCACTACTGAAGTTTTCAAACACATTTTAAAAACAAACAATTTGCAAAGATAGCTTGTTAAATATTTGCTACCATTTTTATGAAGAATTTTGTTTATTTTGATCTTGTCCGCTTATAATTGAGTGTAGATCAATCACTTGTACATACACACCTTGCAGAGAGTATTAGACAGCACAGTTTGCGTAACGAGAAGACAGTGTTGGGCACACACCTTCGAGTGCCAGACGTTGTCACCAGCACTGCTGCTGCTGTTATCACCAGCACGCCTTCCACTACTACCACAACAACGCTGAGCACTCTGCTAAGAACCACTGGTCAGTCTGCCACATCCAGACTGTCTAGTGTCATTACTACATTGCCAACTACGCCATCTACCACTACCAGGCGTAAGTGAAGTTCTGACAGTGTCTTTGCCAGTCGTTTATATTCCTTTCCGTTTGCTATTTGATAATCGTGTTTTCCATCGAGAAGCAAAGCTTTTGACTCTTAGAGTAACATTTTAAATAGTTGTTCTTGAAAACATTGTGACATGTACAACAGTCACCATCTTGGTGCGTAACCTGGTAGTATGTTGTTACGACAACTCCAAATAACACAAAATGTTATAAATAGGGACTGCTTGTATAACCAACCAACAATTTTGTAAATGTTGGATGGTTGTATGCAGTCTCTATCTAACATTTTGTGTTTATTAGCACTGCTATGTGCTACCTGTTTACGCACCGAGATGGTGACTGTAGCACATCGCACAATCTTTTGCCTTATCAGTTTGAGAGTTAAAAAAGTATATTGGTTGCTAATATTGACTTTGAGTAAATTGCATGTTTTGTGATTTAAACTCGTTTCATTCTTGATATTTAGACAAGTGTTTTAATTTTGTTAATGTTTTTGTGTGTTTCCATTAGGAACATTTTTTAAAATTTATTATCTTGTATATGTACCCCAGATTGTGTTGTGTTAAATTTTCATACTTTTAAGTTGCATGTTGTATATGCTATATATATTGGCTTGTAGTTAGTAACAGGAATTCATTAATTGTTGTTGCCCTTACTTGGTGAAACTGATCCATACTACATACAGACTTGGAGACTACTTCTCTGGCTTCACTGTTGAGGTTTGTTTCTGTAAGTGAAGGAGGTAGTCAGCGTGTACACTAACTGGAACAAGTGGCCCTTCTGAGGTCGAGATGTTCTAGAATGTTCTGTAAAGTTTCTGTAACCGGTTGCTCTGCTTGCCAGCATCCTCAGGCAGGTAAAAATTGAATTAATACGAAATCATGACAACTACAAATAATAATCTGTTGCTAGGTTATGGTTTTAATTAAAAAATTATTTAAATGGGAAATAAAATGAAACACAAATGACGGATGAGGCATAAATCAACTCATTTTCTTATTAAAGCATTTTTTGAAAAAAAAATAGTTAGATTTATTTTGTTTGATTTATTTAATTAGGAAGAATAATATCCGAAGAAATGGGAATTTATCAAATCAGTTTGCTCATTTGAAACAAGGTAGCTATTGTCGTGTGTGTGCTTTTTGACTTCTAAAGCTTAAAAAAAAGGCTGGTTTATGCTTGTCATTACAAAAATGTTGAGGTTTTATGCGGTTATTTACTGTAGGTCTATTTTGGGTATCGATAATATGTTTTTTAAATGTAGATTTGTCAGTGGGGTTATTTCTAAATGCAGAAATATGTATCGGGTGTTAAAATTTCTAGAAGTTTGACCTATGTAGATTGCGTTACAATGTGTACAAGCTAATTTATAAACTCCAGGTTTTGTCAAGAAACAAGATTTTTCTTTCGCGTTAAACGACAATTCACACGTTTGTTGTGAGATTTAAAAGCTACCTTTGTATTTGTACAGGTATTTAAAATTTTTGAAATGTTTTCTGAAATGGTTCCAAAATAAGTTATCAAAAAATGCCTGTTGTCTTTTTTGTTTCTAATATTTGGATAAATTAAATTAATCTCTAACTTGTATGCTTTTCTCTTTATCAGAAAAATTTTTCAAATGCGCGCGAACTAGGACCACTAGAACCCAAATCCGAAGTCAATTTACATATATATATATATATATATATATATATATATATATATATATATATATATATATATATATATATATATATATATATATATATCACACGCAGTTACCTCAAAAAATACTGCGCCAATTTTGATTAAATTTGGCATGTGCCTTTCTTTTTTAAGTGGCTTGGATAAGTTCGTTAGCCAGGAAAATCGGATCAGGTTTTCCGGGAAATTTTTAAGTTTTCTTTCTCAAACAATAAAATGGCTATGGTAACCAAATTTGGTAGGTAGGTAGGTACGATATAAAATGTAAACTATACACCAAAATTTAGATTTCAGTTACAATAAAAAGAAGTTATAAAAAATATTTGGTGCCAGATCATTTCTATGTAAATTCACTATCATACAATAGAGGTATATTCCTTAGTAACTGGAAAACTGCTCGAGTACAACCCATTCGCAAGAAAGGATCCAAAGCGCTGCCTAGCAACTACAGGCCTATTTATCTCCTTTCAGTCGTCTCTAAAGTGATGGAAAAGTATATAAACACCCAATTACTAAAATTTCTTGAAAAAACACAGTCTAATCCATGACAAGCAGTATGGATTCCGTCAGCGCAGATCAACTGCCGACCTCCTTTCCTTTGTCACCCATTCTTGGAACAAGTCTATGGAACTACACGGTGAATCCCAGATTGTCGCTCTAGACATATCCAAAGCATTCGACCAGGTCTGGCACGCAGCACTGCTTAATAAACTTCCCGCCTATGGCCTACCACCAAAACTCTGTACCTGGACAGCAAACTTCCTCTCCAACCGGAGCATTTCTGTTGTGGATGGCCATTCCTCTAAACTATATCCAATTAATGCAGGAGTTACTCAAGATTCAGCTTTAGCCCCTACTTCGTTTTTTCTCCACATCAATGACCTCCTCTCTAGCACATCCAACCCAGTTTACAGTTACGTGGACAACAGCACCCTCCACTCAAATATACAATATTCTAAGCCTGTCTCTTTCTCATAAAAGATACACCAGCCCTAGACCCATCACAATGAACAACCAAGTTATTCAAAGTAATGAGTCATTTTCACTTGTTGGCATTTCTGTGGATCGAGATCTTAATTGGCACCAACATGTCACATCAATTGCAGAAGCGGCTGCTAAGAAATTAGGTTTTCTCTACCGGGCTCGCAAATACTTTTTACCAGGTAATCTCTATACCTTATATACTTCGCAAATAAGGCCAAACCTCAAATACTGCTCTCACATCTGGGGTGCTGCTGCCGCTTCTACACTCGCTATCCTGGACTCCATTCAGAAGAGAGCTATACGTCTCATTGGTGACCCTACCCTCACCCAAAGGCTGGCATCCCTTGCCCACCGACGCGCTGTTGGTGACCTCTCTCTCTTTTATAGATATCTGCACGGGCACTGCTCAGAGGAGCTTACCAGGGAAACAGAGCGAATGCACCCTTTTACTGTCCAGGTCACCAGACATAGAACATCTTGTTATGCCCGCTCTTTTGTCCCGAGGACTTCCAAGTTGTGGAATTCTTTGCCGGCGCATGTTTTTCTTTCTTCTCTGAACCTCCAAACCTTCAAGTCCAGAATTAACAAGTTGCCTCTTTCCTCCTTGTCGACACCCACGGTACGATAGTATTTAGGCTGTAAGCCCTCGTGGTGTGTTGTTGAAATAAAAATTTTTTAAAATTTAAAAAATAACGCACTTGCTGCGTCCAGACTTTTTATCTGTTTGCATATATACAAGGTGACGAATTTCTACGGTAAAGCTCAATATAATTGTTATTATACAAGATACGAGAAAAAATTATATATGTTAATTATAGGGTGTCTTAAGGTGCATCTTATAAAAATATTTCGGCAATAACAGGCTGGTCCATAAGTCGCTGGTGATCCCTACAATTGTTTTTTTGGAACACCCTTATATTATTGCATTTTTGCATTTTTTATCAAAATATGATGCATGCTTGTAAGAAAAAACTCGAGGTGCAGTAAGTGCATTTTGGTAGCGAATTTTCACTCAATCCTTCACATTTCAATAAGTCAATTTGCTATTAACCTAAGGTTTGTTGGCTGGGATACTAGTTTTCTCGGAAACATTTTAAGTTTATTTTCGGAAAATTTTTGTACATTCCAAACAATAAGTAATTTTGTTAAAATATGTACATTGTTTCTACTATATAGGTTATACCGGCCACCATATTGATGCTTGCATTAGAACGACATTTGCTATGAAAATTCACTTCTATAACACACTTGTTGCGTCCAGATTTTTTTTTTAATTTTGTCGGAAATTATTTTGTTGCGTTTCTCCTAATTTCTATTAAATTTTCGGCAGTAATAAAATCATTAATTTTAATGTTGTATGCGTCCATACTTATAGCTACAGTTATATGTTAAATATTGACATACATCACGTAAATATTTTAAAGGCCACATCCGTCATTTGTGTTTCATTTTATTTTCAATTTTAAGGAATTTTTTGATCAGAACATCATAATATAACAACAGCTCTTTATTTGTAGTTGTCATGATTTCGTAATAATTCAATTTTGATCTGTCTGAGAATGCTGTCAAGCAGCGAAACCAGTCACAGAAACGTTGAAGAACATTGTAGAAAATCTAGAATTCAGAAGGTCCACTTGTTCCAGTTAGCTTACACGCTGGCTACGTCCTTCACTTACAGAAACGAAACCCCACAGTGAAGCCAGAGAAGTGATCTCCAAGTCTGTATGTAGTAACAGGAACTCAAAGGTGTTTTATTTGTTTTCAGTATAATGCCCATATTGCTTTTAATTGTTAGATCTACCCTGCCTCAAGTTTATGATGTAAAGGGTTTTTCTTTTGAGGGGGAGAACTTTAAATTAGAATAAAAGGCAGAAAAATGTTTCAAATATCCATGAAGTTGGCTTTATTTGAAAGATAATTTTTTGGCATTGATGCTTGAATGTGATTTCGGGCATGTGGCCGCTGCGACTGGCACGTACATGGCGTAATCTGGAGATCCAATTTTCACACACTCTTCACAGTAAATCAGGCTGTATTTCTGCAATAACGCGTCGAATGTTGGCTTCCAAGTGCTCAATTGTTTCTGGTTTATCGGCGTAAACATGCGACTACACATATCTCCAGAGAAAATAATCTAATGGCGTCAAATCGTACGAACGAGGTGGCCAGTTAACAGGTCCATTTTGTGGAATTAGTCATTGGTCAAATGTTTCTTTCAGTATGTCAATTGTATCGCGCGCCCTGTGACATGTGGCGCCGTCCTGCTGAAACCACATGTCTACAACATTAATGCCTTCCAATTGAGGAATAAAGAAGTTAGTAATCATATCCCGGTACCGCTCACCGTTGACTGTAACATATTATCATTTTTGAAGACATACGGGCCAATGACTCCACCAGCCCATTAAGCACACCAGACAGTGATTTTTCTGGATGTAATGGTGTTTCGACAATGACTTGTGGATTATCATTGCTCCAAATGCGGTAATTCTATTTTTTGACGTAGCCATTTAACCAAAAGTGTGCTTCATCACTGAACAAAATTTTCAAATGAAATTGTGGCTCAATAGTAATATTTCCCTCGACGCATTTACCAAATGTACGGCGCACGATGATCGTGTGGCTTCAATTCCTGCACAAGTGGAATCTTGTAAGCACGTAAACTAAGATCTTTACTCAACATTTTCCATAAAGTGGATGGGCATAAGTAGAGGTGTGCGAACCCATGTTTTGTTCGCACCGAACTATGAACGAACCCAAGCAAATATGATTGCTCGAACTTCGAACCTCTCAAATAGTATGTCTAACGTTCACAGTCGAATTTCGAACTTCTTAGAAATTCAAAATCGAACATCGAACTACCCAAAATTCTTCAGTGTTCATATATCATTTCCATAAATACAAAATTTAGGAATATTGTAACATACAATATTTGATATGTAAAAGATTCCCCCTCTTTTTACAAACAGGAAGGGTTAGACAAATTTGCAGGTTGATTGGGTGAAAATGCCTTCCGGTGCTGATCATTGTGGAGATGGGTCAACATTAAATCAAAAACACAAAATATTTTAAACTTTTTTAGATTTATAGACCTATAGATAATCTTAATTATAAATATGTTATTGTTTGGTATTGGCTAGGCAGTTTTAGCAAACAGATTATGAGGGTTCAAAGTGAGCATAATAAGTATAAAATTAGCACTTACTAGTTTGAACTTTAAACTGTCTTCTGATTGTGAATATTGAAATGTTTTGGCTCACTGTATATAATATATATAACATATAATAAATCATGTTGAAACCAGTGTTTTCCAAAGGCAATCTGCAATTATCCTCAAATTCTGAAAATGTATCTTACCTAGCGCCTTCGAACACCGCCATCATAATGTTGTTACTGAAATAGGTGTTGGGAGGCTAGGATATACCTACAAGAAAAATAATTCTGTGGTTGCTAAATGGTCCCCTAAAAAATTTAATAATTAAATTAGTTTCAGAATTTGAAATTTAATATTGAAAATACAAAAGGGATTTTAAATAATGCGGTTTAGGTGTGTAGTCGTTATTTTAAGGGAAGCAATGCTTCCCTTGCTTCCATGGACCGCACGCCACTATTGCAAACGTTCCTCCAGCGTGACTCTATTCATGATGAATTGCCAAACCAAACTAACCTCAAAACAACTGAGAACTGTCAAATCGTCTGTCACACAAAACAGTGTTGCCAATTTAAAGTTCTCCCCCTCTAAAGAAAACACCTGTTACTTACTGTGTCTTTGTTTTACATGGGTTTTCCCCAGTCCCAGTCTATGCTTTTGTGTTTTATTTTTATTTATCCTTGAAGTCCGCCTTCCACCTCAGCTTATTTGTTTATAACATCTTTATTTGTAGGATTAAAGTTACACAATATGTCTTACAAATAAGCCACACTTGTGCTTCTATTGAAACGATATTGTTAAACACCCTAGTCTAAAACTTTTACTGCCAAATACATTTTATTTCATGTCATTTTTATATGTTCGTCTGAATTTCGCTTGTTTTGCTGTATTTTACATTAAATATGTTTATTTCCCATCTGTGTTTTCCTAATTCATATATTGATATTTTATTTTTCTAAACAATGCCCTTTTATATCAGTTCATTCTTTTTTCTTTTTATTTATTTCGCAGTTTTTCTATAAGAAACCCTTGAACACTTGTCGTTTCCTTCGAACATCAGCTAGGCTTTATATTTGTAGGTGTTTTCACAACTCCTACGACAGTTACCACGACTCTGCGGACATTATTTCACGATACTCCTACTACGAGACCCACTGCTCCTACCACCACAGCTCATGCTTCGATCTCCAGGTTATGGAAATTCATAACCTCGACAGCTTCAACCACGTCATATAAAGTCCCTTACAGTTACGGCAGCTACAGCAATTTTGACACAAATGATGTTGTGAATGGTATGCATATTAACAAAGTGCGCTTGTAGAAGAAAGACTGGTTGACAAACATGTTTTCAAATCTCAAGAACATGCCATATCAAGTTAGTTATTTAATCTAGACTTTTCCACTTTAATTATACACAAGAAAAAAATAAAATAAGAAAGTTTCAAGAATCAAAATCACTACAATATTCTGGATATTGCAAAAGTTAACAAAACCATATTGTTGAGCCTGTCATGATCTTTTTTAATAATTAATACCTTAAGCTGCCAATTAGTTACAATTACCAGTTTACAATGTAAATTAAAGTTAATTGACACTTCGGTGTTATATGAATTAACATATAATTGACAGTTTAGAGATAATTAGTCCTAACAATTGGCTAAAGCTGATAATCTACTGGGTCAATTTAAGTGAATTGATACTAAAATGTGTTGATTCTTATAACTGACACTTTAAAATGTCAATTAGGTATAATTGAAACTTCAAAATGACAATTAGTTATAATTAGCCCTGTTAATTGACTATAATTGATAATTTACTATGCCAATTTTAGTAAATTGACACTACAATCTGTTAATTTGTATAATTGTTAGTTTAAGGTGTCAGTTAATTGTAATTGGCCTTGATAATTAGCTACAGTTAATAATTTACTATGTCAATTTAAGTTAATTGACGCTTCAATGTGTTAATTCATATAATTGGCAGTTTAGAGATAATTGGTTCTGTCAATTAACTATAGCTGATAATCTACTACGTCAATTTAAGTAAATTGATCCCAAAATGCGTTGATTTTCATAATTGACACTTTAAAATGTCAATTAGGTATAATTGAAACTTTAAAATGACAATTAGATAGAATTGGCCCTGTTAATTTACTATCATGTACTATGTCTCGTTTAGTAAATTGACACTACAATCTGTTAATTTGTATAATTGCTAGTCTAAAGTGTCAATTAATTGTAATTGGTTCTGATAATTAGCTATATTTAATAATTTAATATGTCAATTTAAGTTAATTGACACTTCAATCTGCCAATTTGTATAATTGACGGTTTAAAGTGTAAATTAAGTGTGACTTTAAGAGCCCCAGTGGTCCAGTGGTAAGAACGTGTTCAGTTTACAATGTCAATTAAAGTTAATTGACACTTCAATCTGTTAATTCATATAATTGACAGTTTAGAGATAATCGGTCCTATCAATTGACTATAGCTGATAATCTACTATGTCAACTATGTCAACTTAAGTAAATTGATCCTAAAATGTGTTGCTTCGTATAATTGACACTTTAAAATGCCAATTAGGTATAATTGAAACTTTAAAATGACAATTAGATAGAATTGGCCATGTTAATTTACTATCATTTACTATGTCTCGTTTAGTAAATTGACACTACAATCTGTTAATTTGTATAATTGCTAGTCTAAAGTGTCAATTAATTGTAATTGGCCTTGATAATTAGCTACAGTTAATAATTTACTATGTCAATTTAAGTTAATTGACACTTCAATCTGTTAGTTCGTGTAATTGACGCCTTAAAGTGTAAATTAAGTGTAACTTTAAGAGCCTCAGTGGTTCAGTGGTAAGAACGTGTTCAGTTTACAATGTCAATTAAAGTTAATTGACACTTCAATCTGTTAATTCATATAATTGACAGTTTAGAGATAATTGGTCCTATCAATTAACTATAGCTGATAATCTACTACTATGTCAATTTAAGTAAATTGATCCTAAAATGTGTTGATTTGTATAATTGACACTTTAAAATGTCAATTAGGTATAATTGAAGCTTTAAAATGACAATTAGATAGAATTGGCCCTGTTAATTGACTATCATTTACTATGTCTCGTTTAGTAAATTGACACTACAATCTGTTAATTTGTATAATTGCTAGTCTAAAGTGTCAATTAATTGTAATTGGCTCTGATAATTAGCTATATTTAATAATTTAATACGCCAATTTAAGTTAATTGACACTTCAATCTGTTAGTTCGTATAATTGACGCCTTAAAGTGTAAATTAAGTGTAACTTTAAGAGCCTCGGTGGTTCAGTGGTAAGAACGTGTTCAGTTTACAATGTCAATTAAAGTTAATTGACACTTCAATCTGTTAATTCATATAATTGACAGTTTAGAGATAATTGGTCCTATCAATCGACTATAGCTGATAATCTACTATATCAATTTAAGTAAATTGATCCTAAAATGTTTTGATTCGTATAATTGACACTTTAAGTGTAAATTAAGTGTAACTTTAAGAGCCTCGGTGGTTCAGTGGTAAGAATGTATGCCTCTGAACTCAAGGGTACTGAGTTCGATCCCAGAGTTCTCCTTTCACTTTTTCAGTACACACTGTAACATTAACATCGACCGTGGTTGTGGCATTGTATTTGAAGAAATTAAATTTGTGCACGTTCTTTTGTATGATCCTTCCACGCCTCCATAAAAAATCCACAACCAGTTTTGAATGACAAATAACTATTTTTTGAGTTTTTTATCACGATTTGCTGATGGCTATAAAGACATTTTATTAAATTAATTGGTGCTTTTTTTTGTTCCCTCAGGACTCGTCCGCGGCCTTGCCGCCCCGGTAGCACTGCAACCTTTGGTTGATTGTGGATACCCTTAGTCTTACTCCACCCATTCCAAAATCACTGTGCCTTGAACTAGTCTGCACAGCGATTGGTAGGGTGAAGTTTTATAATGCTCTGTCTCCGGTCTAGGCTGACCGTAGATCAGTTGTCTTTTGCAGTCCAGAGCTTTACACTCACACAAGATGTGCTGGGCTGATTCCTCCCTCTTGCCGCAGACTCTGCATTCGAGGTCCCCTTTGAACCGCCCCATTTTATGCAGGTGTTTCTTGACGGCCATGTGTCCCGTCAAGACACCTGTTGTGTTTCTGAGTTGTCCTCTGCTAAGATTTAGCAGCTCCACAGCTCTCTTTGAACTGGGTCCGTCAATTATTGACTTCCCATGTCTGAGCCCTGGACAGTCCGCCCAGTACACCTTGTGTTGGTTTCTGACCCAGGACTTAATGGCTCCCCTGGCAGTGCTCTTTGACACGCCCAGAGCCGGTTCTGGTCCCATAAATGGTTCTGCTGACCCTCTCTTCGCGAGATTGTCAGCTTCTTCATTGCCTTTGACCCCCGAGTGACCCGGCACCCAGATGAGGGTCACCTCATCCTGCCCAGCCAGGACGCTCGTCTCGTCTCGGCACTCACTAACCAGCCAGGAATTTATCAGTGGGAAACTTAGTGCCTTAAGGGCTGCCTGGCTGTCTGTGGCTATGAGGATTCGCTTGTTGGTGTAGCCCCTCTTCTTGTTCTCCCGCACACAGTGCAGGATGGCGTACATCTCGGCCTGAAACACCGTTGCATGGGCTCCGAGGGAAATAATATGATTTACCCTCAGTCCTCCCGAGTAGACACCTGCCCCCGTCCCACGCACCCCGCCGGATCCGTCCGTGAACCAGACGAGCGCGTCCCGTGGTATGCCCGGCATCTCCTCCCGCCATGCCTCGCGGTTGGAAATTTCCACTGTAAAGTTGTTTTCTCTGCACATTCGCGGGCTCGCGAAGTCTGACCTCATTTCAAGCATGGGCTCCCTCACGATCTCCTGAATTTTGCAGTGGCCCCTGAAGCCTGGGTTGATCTTCAGTCTACCATTGCAGGCTAGTCTGTATAGTCCTAGCCTGGCCTCCCCCATAATAACTAAGTGTAGGGGGGCAGATCTAGCAACACCTCCATGGCGGCTGTTGGGGTTGAAGGCATGGCCCCTGTGGTGCCTAGGCAAGCCATCCTTTGGATCTTGCCTAGTTTTTGTTTGGCACTGAATGGTGCTTAGTCTGCCAGTTAATGTTCTTTTGACTGTAAATTGTCAATTATAGTGAAATTAGTAATTTTGTAAAGTCTACTCGACATATTCGCCTGTCAACTATGAATTTTATAACTGGAAAAGTTAAAATGTCATTAGAGCCTATTTTGCAGTTTAAATTGGGAGTTTAACAAAACTCAGCTAACAGAATAGAATGTCAACTTAGTTTAATTAAAGTCTGTATAGTCCTAGCCTGGCCTCCCTCATAATAACTAAGTGTAGGGGGGCAGATCCAGCAACTCGTCCATGGCGGCTGTTGGGGTTGAAGACATGGCCCATGTGATGCCTACGCAAACCACCCTTTGGATCTTGCCTAGTTTTTCTTTGGCACTGGATGGTGCTTAGTCTGCCAGTTAATGTTCTTTTGACTGTAAATTGTCAATTATAGTGAAATTAGTAATTTTGTAAAGTCTACTCGACATATTTGCCTGTCAACTATGAATTTTATAACTGGAAAAGTTAAAACGTCATTTGAGCCTATTTTGCAGTTTAAATTGGGAGTTTAACAAAACCCAGCTAACAGAATACAATGTCAATTTAGTTTAATTAACACATTAGTGTGTTGGGTTATAATTTTCTTAATTGTCAGACACTATATATATATATATATATATATATATATATATATATATATATATATATATATATATATATATATATATATATATATATATATATATATATATATATATATATATATATATATATATATATATATATATATATATATATATATATATATATATATATATATATATATATATATATATATATATATATATTGTCAATGAAATATGAGTGATATAGTAAACTGTCGAATAATATAAATTATTAAAGGGTCAATTAAGCCTAGTAGGCACCTTTGCGGTGCTATCGGGGCGGCAAGGCCGCGGACGAGCCCTGAGGGAACAAAAAAAAAAGCCTAGTAGGCAATACCAATTAACATCTTAGATCACAAATTAAGCGTCTCAATTTAGAAAAAATATTGACGTCACATCTCACTGGCTTTATAAAAGTTTTATACCGTTATAAATATATTTTTATTAGCCGCAATATTCAGTCGTAGTAGAATTATATATCTATGGTGAAAAACAGGCTATAAATCCCATGAAACTTTAACTTTAAGAGAAAACATTAACTCGATTTTGTGCGATTTTCATGTTCTTTACTTTTGATTTAATAAGATATCTTCAATAATTATTAATTTGGCTTTGTAACTTTGTCATTTATTTGGAGATTTGTTAATGGTGTTCTGATGATTTATTGTCAACTGGTCTCAAAACAAAGGATTTTAACGCTAGAACTATGTCTTAAAAAGTAAATTAGAAGTTTTGATTTAACTTTGATAATTTTCAGTGGTAGAAGATGCAAGTATGGAAGCTGGTGTCAGGTCAGCGTTGGAAAGCAGTTTTGCTGCATCTAATGGTTCTGAATTGATTGACAATATACAACCTCAAGCTTTAACTTTCTTCAATTTTACTGCTTTAAATATAAGCAATTCATCAATTTGTGGTCGGGTAAATATTATGGGTACCATTGTACAAGATTCAGCACCGTATCTGTATCCATTCATTATTGAATATTCTCTTATTGGAGCAGCTGTCATATATGTCATGTGGAAACATATTGGGCGCAATCCGAAGTAAGTTGTTTTTAATTGTTTTTTATAAGAGAACCTTATAGAGATGCTGCTTGCTTTATTACTGTTTCTTAAATTGTTGGTAATCGTATCGTTTATTACGGCAATAATGTGCATATATATGTGCGGGTTCAAAAGCACCATTTGGCAGTTTGATTGCATTGCCACTGCCTAATCTAGAATAAATAATGAAATCAGTGAAAATAAGCGCATCTAATAAATATGCTGATGAATTTATTATTATTTATTTGTGAAGTTAATTCTACACTGCATCACACATATAATAATAATAATAATCTTTATTGGTTCCTTAAGTACCCAGATGGGTGTAGAACACGTCACAGGTATACAACGCAATAATCTCATCAGCAAACAATAATGTAAGAAAACTAAAGACAACACATAATAAAATTGAAATGCAGCAGCAACAGAATACTCTATAAAATACAAAGTATAAACTATAAATACTTATACTATGATACACATAATCTCAAAGTAACAACCACAACAATGACTCGATCTAGTTACATATATAATACAATGTACTGCAACAATCATTGAACATGTCAGAAAACCAAACAAAATACAATCCGAACAGTAAACCTACGCAAACAAAACACAAACACTGTCATAAAAGGTGTATAAATATGTACAATTAAAATGTGTAACTCAATTCAAGTGGACATAAAGCATTTATCATTAAAATTGATACTATAAAAGTCTTCCACTATGTACAAAACCTGGTCAGTAAGAACCCTTCCCAGATGTACCTTAAGTCTGTGAGAGGGCAAGCTTCTAACCACGCTGGGGAGGTGATTGTACAGCTTAATGGCTTGATGATACACATTTCTTTGTATAATTGTTAAATGTGTCTTTGGTGCCCTCAAATCTCTACATCTTGTATTGTAAGTGTGTCCGCTCTCACAACCACTAAAGCAGACATAATTTTCCTTAACAAATACTATACTCTCCAAAACATACAGTGATGGAACAGTAAGTATATTTTCCCGCCTGTCTCTCTGCAAGACTCTTTGTGTTTCAGGTGAAATATCAGTCTTACAAAACGTTTCTGAATCAAAAACACCCTGTCAGATTCCACAGAGTTGCCCCAAAAAATTATCCCATATCTCAGTTTAGAGGATACGTATGCATGGTACGCTGTTATAGCACCTTGTATGCCAATATTTTGATTGATCACTCTCATAGCATACAAAAAAGAATTGAGATCTGCAGCAAGACTATTTACATGACTTTTCCAGTCCAGTCGTTCATCAAGATGTACACCTAAAAATTTGACAGTACTCTGATATTTTATTCTCTCGCCATATAGCATTAGGCTTTGTGCACTGTTGGATTTATTAAAGTCAAATGAAAAGTTAATTACCTGTGTCTTTTCAATGTTTAATCGCAAGTTATTGAATTCGAAGTTATCTTTCATTTTACTCACATTAGCTTCTATTTTGTCAACGGAGAGTGTCTCATCTTGACATGCTTGACTCAGAGCAGTATCATCTGCAAACATAATAATTGTATTATCCTCAATTTTTAGCGTTTGTGGGAAGTCATTGACATACAAAACATACAGAAGAGGTCCCAATACAGAACCTTGTGGAACCCCTCTGTAAGTAGTCCTGTAAGATGATACTATACTTTCGCCTGTTCTATTATTTACTGTGGTTAAACGTTGTTTACGGGAATTCAGGTAAGACCCTATCAGTTTGAGAGCAACACCTCTTATTCCATTAAGCTGCAATTTCTCAAGCAGAATCAGGTGATCGACAGATTCGAAGGCCCTTGACAAATCTACAAAAACTCCCATTACATGTTTCCTTTCATTAAGTCCCCCTAGTATTGCCATTACAGTTTGAAAAATAGCTCTTTTTGTGGACCGGCCTTTTATATAACCATTTTGATTATTACAAAGAATATTGTTAGCGACTAAGAAGCTCATAATTCGTCTAGCAATCACATTCTCGAATATCTGGGCAAATACAGACGTAGGGGACAACTGTCGATAATTAGATACTGTTAACTTACATCCTCTCTTAAACAATAGAATAGCATTTGATAACTTACATTCTGTGGGGAACATCCCTGTCTCAAGCATCATATTTGTTATATGCAAGGGGGGTTTAATAATCAAGTGTAAACTGTCCTTAACAATCTTGGTTGAAATACCATCTGGGCCAGTACTTTTTGTATTTTTTACTCCTCTCACTATTTCTATCAATTCGGGTTCATTTACAGGATCCATATAAACAGAGTTTGTAACACTATATTTATAGTTATGTGTGTTATTATGCAAAGGCACATTGGGTTTTACAGAGGAGCACATATAATATTCTTATATAATAATATTCTTATATAATATATAAGTTGGGTTCTTGTGTTTGTATACAGGGTGCCCCACGTCGAGTAATGTATTAGATTATTTTCGAAAATATACATTTTTGAGTGCTGAAAATTTGTATACGGGGGTTTCCGAAGATGCTCTGTTTAATGGAAATAATTTCCAAAATGGCGGACTTCCGGTTACACCGTAAATAGATATAAACATCGTTATTTCAAATAGCACACCCTGTATATTATTGCATTTTTAGAATACTCATCTAATTTTAGGTTAAAAGTTATTAGGGTATGCTGTCCCTATCTTCAACTGTTTTTGAGTTATGTCAATTTATTTGAGAATTCTGTTCAAGGGGAGGCTGACTTAATGAAGGTGATTTCGTGTCGTGTTAGGATGCTGAAAATTCTTTAATTTATCAGACACATTCCAAGGCCATTAAGCTTCAACATGATTGTGAGGAAAAATTGTTTCATATACAGGATGTTTTGTAGGATGTATTAGAATTTGGTGTGTTTTAAACTAGAATAACTCATTTATTTCAAATGGAACACCCTGTATATTATCTTATTATTGGATAGAGCAGATAATTCTATTTCAAACTGAATTGGCATTCCCTATACTTAAAGTTGATAATTGTCGAGATATGTGCGGTTTAACAAAAAAAAAGACAAATTTAGGAGTATGTCTAGAATCTGTATGAATTCTAAGAGTGCTATGTGATGTTTGACATTTTCACGTTTATTGTCAGTTTTATATTTCTGTCATTCAGAACGTGAGTTATTTTGTCTTTGTTGTCTGAATTAATAGGAATTCTACGTTATAATGGATAATGCCAGCTATTCAAACGAACAATTGCTGAATTAATTTTATTTTCATGGAGAGTGAAACAGGGGTCAGCAGAACATGTCGGCTGTTTAATGATAGGTATCCCGAGTCCTCGCCAATGACTGCGTTGAAATTCAGACATTATGAAACCAATTTCTTGAGAACGGGCAGTTGCACGATTAAAACAAACATCAAGATCAGTTTCAGTTACAGAAGACGAAGACACACAAATTTCTGTGTTGTCTTATTTCGAAGCTCATCCAAAGGCGTCAATACGTTCAGCTGAACATGACATGAACATAGCACGTTCCTCCATACAGAGAATATTGTCCAAGCATAAGATGCAAAATTATAAATTTATAAGGGTACAAGCTCTGGAACCGAACGACCCAGCCCACCGAACTGAATTTTGTCACACTCTCCTTGAAATGTATACTTTCGGAAATACGTGACTCGACATGGGACACCCTGTATAATGCAATTTTATCAGTTTCAGGCCAAACAACTAGGTTAGAAATTCTGACATTCATGTGATAGCTCGTTGAAATGAGCTTTTGATTCCCTATACATTGCTTTTTTGAAATTCTGTCTATTCATTTAGAAGATATCGATTTGAGATATCGCTAATGAATTTCCCGAGAAATTCTTAATGCTTAAGTTGGGCCTCACCAGCGTCCATTACAAGATAAAAAGTCATTTAGCTTAAGGTGTTCCAAAAAAACCTCAGCCAAATATGTCTTGTGATAACGCCCCAACCAGCAAAGTTGTTTTATAATTCGAATGTTCTGTGGCTATTTTGTTTTATAGGTATTTTCCCACACAGCACATGGACGTCCATTAGATATCCAATGGATATCCACGATGGTTATCCAGGACATCCAATGGATATCCAATGGACATCTAATGGACATACAGATATCCTAGCAATATCCATCAATCTGGATATCCATTTGGATATATATTGGACATCCAATGGACATCTAATGGACATACAGATATCCTAGCAATATCCACCAATCTGGATATCCATGTGGTCATGAAATGGATATCCATTATATATCTAATAGATATTGTATGGATATACATGTGGTCATGAAATGGATATCCATTATATATCTAATGGATATTGTATGGATATACATGTGGTCATCAAATGGATATCACTTTTACATGAAATTGATATTTGATGCTAACCAACCACCATATTCTCTTTCCAATATCAATATATCTTTCCAATACCAATAAGAAATGCTCATATGTTCACATTATTTAAGTTTTATTAACATTTTCTGCTCTAACAATATCCATTGGATGTCCATATGATATCCATCATGGTCATGGACGTAAAATGGATATTATGTATATCCAATGGATATCCATTGGATATCCTGTGCTGTGTGGGTTATTAACACTTCCAGAATGCCGCAATAAACACTATTCTGTTGTAGACAGCTGAAGTGTTTTATAAGTATATCTTCAAAACGTTTATATACCAGGATTATAAAATATCGTATAAAACAGTCACAGGATTATTATGAAAAAGTTGCCAGAGCCTACTTATAAAACGTTTCCACCTATAAAACTAAATTGTTTTATAGTGTCTTTTTATTGCATTCTGGCGATATTTTCAATTCCCTTATTAAGAAAGTAACTTCCGGTGACTTTAAACAACTGTTATATTAAAGTAGCAGTTTCGCTCTTAAGAACAAATTGTTGTTTTAGTCACCATTTTATAACTTTTATAGTATTGCATTTCTACGACAATATGAAAGACACAATATAATCCTTATAAGATTAAATTGTTGCCTTGAATATAAATATGCTGTGGCTAACTTCATTATTTAACATGTTTATAATAACTGGATTTGAAAGCTACTTTGAGCCAGCTAAAACTCGTTTTAGGTTAAAGCAGCGAACATGAATAACAAATTTGTCTTCGATTTGTAATTAAAAAAATGAGAATTAAAGATGTCATATATACGGAAATGGGGAAAAATTAAGAATAAAGTGAAGGGTATCTTACTAAAATATCATGCGTAATAAAAACATAATCCGTGTTGGCAATCGAAAAATAACACATCGCTTTAATAAAACAAAGGAGTCCACAGAATGTATCCCATCTGCCCCAGATGAAGTGTCATTGTCCCAAAATACTTTTGTTAATTTAATAAATAATAGCATACCGTAAACGGAAAAGCAACCAAATTCATTAATTCAGCATTAAGAATGCTGTAAATAATCTCGGCACCATATAAAGATTACTATATTTCGTTATTAGGGCGTTAAAAGAAATGAGCTAAACTTAAGACTTTATTATCGATTAAAATGTACAGTAGAAATAAATATTGCATTCTCTAATATAAAGGGTTAATACAAATAATAACATATAAAGAAATCGCGGTCGCGTGACGTTAGTATTGAAAGTTCTTTAGCTACCCTGCATTTGCATACCGTTACTCACTGCTGGCTCGACTTGCCTGCTACTACTGAAGGGCGGTTTGCGGTTCTAGCGGCGCTGCAGTACTTGTCGTCCTTGATCTTGTGTGCGCCGACGCTGACATTGGATCGTACCTGGTTTACGCTCTTTGCCTTTAATAAATTTTCTACAAATGCTATTTTGCAATATGAATGAAATACTTCCTAACGTACTTTCACAAGATCCCAGAACATTTTTAAAAACATATCAAGCGATTGTCATGAAAAAAGCTGGAGATAATGGTAATTACTGGCATTTCTTTGTTTATGACGTTTATAGCTGTTTCCTCTAACAATTTGCCAGCTCATTAGGGGTGATTGTATATATATATATATATATATATATATATATATATATATATATATATATATATATATATATATATATATATATATATATATATATATATATATATATATATATATATATATATATATATATATATATATATATATATATATATATATATATATATATATTTATATATTTATTCAATTCAATCCACCATTACACGTGATCATACACAGAACTTAAGATTCTAAACACTTCCAAATATCAGACATTTATTAATACAACTAAAATATATTTTCTTGGATACCTAAGTCAACATGACTTGTTTGTATCCTTTACAGCTAACTCCACATAATCGCCAGTACATTAATTTAAACCGCTTAATATCCACAATATTTACTTTTTTTTTTTCCCTCTTTTTTTTTGTGCCCCTATCTAACCAGATGTGCCCCGATCCTCAAAAGATGAGAGATGCAACTTTAAACCAAAACAATGTCTTAGTGTTAACCTCAGTAGGGGAATCAACAGCATATCCTACACTCAATATAGTTCATTTTGTCAACCCTTAGTCTCCCTTTTTCATATCTTTCTTCTGCATATATGATATCCATACAACCAACACCTCTATACCACCCACAACCAAAATGTTCATACACATCATAGTACTCACCCACCCATTTCTCCACCCATGCTTATTATATTTACACACACATATGCACACAGACACGCACTCACGACAGCACACTCACACACAGCACACACTTACTTTCCCTGCACCTTGTCCAGGCAACACATCCACTCCACTTTCTCCATACCACTCAACTATCATACTACTCTCTACTTTAACATTGCTTTCAGTTCGACCTGTTTCAAAATAACAAAGCTAAAGATTTCTTTTTTAAATTTAGATTTAGATAAAATACTCAAATTTGCTGGTAATTGATTATATAACTTTGGACCCCAAAATAAAACCGATCTTTTATAAACGCTCCTATTTACCGGTGGAATAGTCAAGTTTTCACCTATTCTACAACTTGTGCCATATGTGTGGTCCACCACATTTATTGCCCGAAAATGATGATGCATATGTTTTAGTACATTTAATATAAACATTCCTCTTATATCGAGTAGTTTAATATAGTCGTTACTATAAAGAAAGTTCGTACTAGACCTAGAATCCCTATGAAGAATGACTCTCAATATACTATTTTGAGTAACTTGAAGCGCAGTTAATGCATTTTCATAGCACGCACCCCAGAAAATAATACCATACCCCACAAAAGACTCCACGAGAGACTTGTAAACCAGTATTAGGTTTTCTGTTGTTAAAATATTTCGCAGGGTATAGAATTTGTATATAATCTTTTTCACCTTTGCATTCATATACGCTGCATGTTCTTGCCATTTTAAATTATTGTCTACCAACAGACCAAGATATTTGACACTGTGAGACTCAGTTAGTTTACAGCAATCATCATGTATACTAATTGATAGACTGGAGGATGGTCTTTCGGCTGCTGTCGGTGAGAAAGCCACATATGATGTTTTTGTTAGGTTCAACGCTAGTAGGTTACTGTCTAGTACCTCTTTCACATGATTGATTGTTGTCTCCGCTCTTTCAAACAATTTTTCCCATTGATTTCCCACAAACACCAGAACGGTATCATCTGCATAAGCAATAGGTATACAGTCCAAAGTAAGGTCTTCAATTATATCATTTACATAAATAGAAAACAATATTGGACCCAATATACTTCCCTATGTTGTTTATCTTTATGCTATAATCTAGTCACGTTTACAACTAAATGATTTATGATAAAAAAGACAAATTATATCAAAACTCAGTTTTTTATTGTATAATCGTGGCCAATAACTTATCTATTAGCCATAGTGTTGCCAACTAGCAATATAAGCGTAAAAGCAGTTCGGTCCTGTCACAAGAGCATCAGCTTTGAATTAAACTGTTGGTTAAATGTTTTATAGAGATTGCATAGTTGCTAAATTATCAACTCTCTATATAACATAAACAATACAATATATCAGTTGTTACTTTAATGATTATAAAGCAATTAAATTTATTTACTTTATATAAATTGTGGTTCCGACTATTCTATATTAAATACATATTTATATATATTATATATTTATATTATATAGATTAGTTATCTGGCTTCAAAACTCTAAAACCAGTTACATAAAAGGAAACAAACACTCGTGATGCCAGAGAAACTGTCTCTACATCTGTTGTTTAATTACGTTTTCTCCTGATGTACCACATTTTATTTGTTTTTGTTTCTTGATTAACTCGAAGGACCTGATTATGTTTTGTTAAATTAAACGCTGATTTTATAACACTTTACGTTTAATAACAAACTGTAAACTTATACAGAATTACTTATATTATGGTGTGCTTTAGAGTCCATGAGAACTCTACGAAATGATTATGCTATCACAAGGGTGTTGCTTGTGTCGAGTCTATAGAAGAACTACTTTAAATTAATATCGAATTTTCCTAGGCTATGTACCTGAGATAGGTTGGCAGACTTGTCGTCAATTGTAAACAAGAAATGACCTTTGTTGGGTTATTCCTAACCATGTTTAAAATTGCATTGTACAGATGATAAATATCATAACAAAGAAGTCTACTGAGAAATATGTAAATTTGAGAGGTCTAATACTCCAGACGAGACGCCTCAACATCTGTATTTATCTGCTCTGTTCATTTCTGGTGACATAATTTGATTTTACTGCATTACAGCATTTGCCCTTTAAAACCACCACTTTAATTAAAAACAATTCTTATTATTGTTGTTGTTTTTCTTATAGATACATCACAGAGGAAGACTTGGAACACCGTTTGGAGGTCATGTTGTCACGTAGGGCAGTTGCAATAGCTCACGCTCAACAACAGGGCAGAGTAGACTGTGTGGGGGCATCCAAAGGTCTGTTCTTCGGATTGCTAATGTTGGTGGGATCATTGATATGTCTTATACTGTTCTTTGTACTCATTCATCAGCCCAACTTTAATCTGCTTGCGATATACTTGGCAGATGTGTCTCATTGTGTTCTAATGGTGCTAAGCATTATTGCTATCATTATCGGATTTATACGGTAAGTTTATTTTTGTTAATTTATTGAATAATTGGTTATTATTCTTCGGTAAATCTGCCTGCCTTGCAGACCATTGTGACTTATCACAATCATATAGGATGCAGGCTAGGGACCCAAATTCATGCTCAACTGAAGAAATTTTTTCAAAAGTGTTTCATCGTGACCTCTATATTAGCGAATTTTTCTTAATGAAAATTCGCTAAATCTACAAACAGTATTTAAAAAGTTTTGAATTGGCTTTAACCCGGCGTCCGACAGCCGAAATTTTGTTACATGTCCTGACACGTGGGATGTACACCCCAATTTTTTTATGTCCAGAAATTTAAAATATTTATCACAATTTTCCCTTAAAAGTATTTTCTGGAAAAAATATTTATTATAAAAAAATAATAGATTAGTATGCCATGCTGACGAGCTCTAATTAGAGCGAAACCGGTCTACGGTTCTAATTGGTGCGAGAATACATATAGCCTTACATACTTTGTCCCTATATTAGGGTAGAAATGGGCCAGGGCTGACAATTTAGTAAATTGTTAGTTAGTTGTATACAGTCTCTATTTTTTAACACTTTGTGTTATTTGGAGCTGGCGTGACAACATACTACTTGGTTCCGCAACTAGGTGGCGGCACGTTGCTTCGTGTCTCACCACTCACTTAGTGCACTATCTAAAAGTAGTAAATTTTAAAATTATGTATCGTAATTGAGTCCTGGTTTTCATCACATAAAAAAATTAAATAAAACAAATTATAAATTATTAAAACAGTTAAGAAAGGCACAAAATTTTACATTTTAATTATGTATAGGGAACATTAAGCCCATGTAATATATAAAAAATTAAATTAGGATGAATACAATAATTTAATTGCTAGAAGTTTCCGGGCAATTATTGCAATATATATTTGCATGCTCAAGATATGAAAACACATTACACGACTTGCAAGTATATTTCGTTTTTCTGCACATTCACCATCTTATCTCTAGCACATGGTCAACGAACGCCTGTCAGTTATGGCAGCGCCACCTGCTTCAACCGAACCCGTTGATCATAGCATCTGTCCATATACAGGAAAGTTATATATAGGAGGTCAGAAGAAAATGAACACAAATTAAATCGAAATGAAACCTCACTTTCCTGGCCAACGAAGCTATCCACGTCATTTAAAAAAAACTACGCCAGCCAAGAGACAAAAATTCACAGAGAGCTTTTTGACAGAAATTTTAAAAATGTTTGCATGAATTTGCCAACAATCTGTTTCATTAAAAATCGCCATTTTTTTACAAAGACTGGCTAAGTAATTTGAGAACGTCTAGATTTTTTGACGAATAACATAATTTAAAACCTCCCTAAACGCGTAATTTTCATTGGACTCTGATTTCCATTGGTAAAAACGCCGTATCACAATTTTTTGTTCCAAAATATAAAAAGTTGAAGAACAATTGGTTAGAACAATTGGGTTAGAAATATTTTAATACTTCTAAAGTCACGGTCTACTCAGTGACGAATTTCTTCTACGAATATTCGCAAAAAGTATAAACTATTAAACCACAAACTCTATAACTGAAACTGCTGCCAAATCATCAGAGAGAGGGTCTATTTGAAATGAATTTTCTGCAAATATTTTAGTAAAATTAAGAACAATGATGGTTGAAGCTGTAACTGAAGGCTTTGTAAAACACATTCATTATGACATCTCTTCTACATAACACGTATTTGTTTATTAATTGTTTTTTTTATTGCAGGGTTCAGTCTCTTAAATTTAAAACTGAAGAGCAAAGTGATCTAAACGACATACTGTTACGTGTTTCAGCGTTTGGACTTTTCCTTTACGCCATCTTTAGTATCATAGCTGGTCATCTAAATGCATTTACCAAAGAACCTAACCTACTTGTCATGATTACTGGTGTCCTATCTGTTGTACAGGTAAGAACTTTTAGGGAACTATTCTCTGCTGGTAATTTTGTCAAAGTTTTCTGAAAACACAAATTTTTATTTATTTATTTACTTATTTCTACACTATTCAAAGGCTTAAACAGCAAAATTAGGGTTGGAGTGACATACAAAAACTCAATGAACAATAATCAAATAAGCTTCCTTTCCTTCCTCCGAGGTCACTATTCTTGGTGACTTCAATGTCCATAATAAGGAATTGCTAGGATCTTCAAAAACCCATTCACAAGGAAGAGCAGCGGAGGCCTTTGCAGTCAGCAATTCTTTAGCCAATTTGGTTCAGCAACCTACTTACTTTCCTCGCATCCCAACACACAGCTCAAATCCCTTGGATCTCCTTCTTACTACAAATCCTGACTGCTATAAGATATCAGTCACCGCCCCCCTGGGTCGCTCAGACCACGGCATGGTCACTGCTTCCTGCGCAATGCAACCCGAGGTCACACAATCATCACACCCATGTATCGTTTGGCACTAAAACTCCGTGAACTGGGACGAAATGCGAGATTACATTTCCTCATTTCCATGGGGGCCTGTCTGCTTCTCTTATCCTGACCCCTCTGATATCTCACAAAACGTCACCGAAATTATCCAAGCTGGCATGGAATTATTTATTCCACGTACACAGAAAACCTCTGCAGCTACTCAAAAGCCCTGGTTCTCTAAAACTTCCGGCCTGTGGCCTACCACCAAAACTCTGTACCTGGACAGCAAATTTCCTTTCCAACTGGAGCATTTCTGTCGTCGTGGATGGCCATTCCTCTAAACTGTATCCAATCAATGCAGGAGTCCCTCAAGGTTCAGGTTTAGCCCCTACTCTGTTTCTTCTCTACATCAATGACCTCCTCTCTAGCACATCCAACCTAGTTCACAATTACGCGGACGACAGCACCCTCCACTCAAATATACAATATTCTAAGCTTGTCTCTTTAGCCCAATTAGATAAGGATCGCAGACTCATGGAGGGTTCTGTCTCTGTGGATCTTCAAAAATATTAGGCTGGGGAAGTAGAAATCTTGTACAATTCAACTCCACCAAATCTCAGTCTGGCTTTCTATCTCATAAGAAATACAACAGCCCTAGACCCATCACAATCAACAACCAAGTTATTCAAAGTAATAAGTCCTTTCCACTTGTTGGCATTTCTGTGGATCGAAATCTCAATTGGCACCAACATTTTACATCAATTGCAGAAGCGGCTGCTAAGAAATTAGGTTTTATCTTCCGGGCTCGCAAATACTTTTCACCAGCTAATCTCTATACCTTATATACTTCACAAATAAGGCCAAACCTCGAATACTGCTCCCACATCTGGGGTGCCGCTCCTGCTTCTACACTCGCTGTCCTGGACTCCATTCAGAAGAGAGCTATACGTCTCATCGGTGACCCTACCCTCACCCAAAGGCTGCCATCCCTTGCCCACCGACGTGCTGTTGGTGACCTCTCTCTCCCAATATAGATATCTGTATGGGCACTGCTCAGAGGAGCTTTCTTCCATAGTTCCTCCACCTGCTGCCCCAACAGATTTACCAGGGGAACAGAGCTAATGCACCTTTTTACTGTCCAGGTCACCACAGATAGAACATTTTGTTATGCCCGCTCTTTTGTCCCGAGGACTTCCAAGTTGTGGAATTCCTTGCAGGCAAATGTTTTTCCTTCTTCTCTGAACCTCAAACCCTTCAAGTCCAGAATTAACAAGTTGCCTCTTTCCTCCTTGTCGACACACACGGTACGATAGTATTTAGGCTGTCAGCCTTCATGGTGTGTTGTTGAAATAAAAATAAAAAAATTAAAATATATTCTACAATACTGTATTATTACTTGTATTGTTATTATTTCAGGTGATCCTTCAGTTACTTTTCATTGCCGATGTATCTAGACGTAGGGTTCACTTACCCGAACATGACCGATCGAAACCTGGACGACAAGTCGTCACCTTCCTCCTCATTTGTAACGTAACCATGTGGATTATCTACACATTCGAGTTCCAGAAAGTAGAAGCCAATCCAGTCCAACTGGACTTCTATGGTTTCCTAGCATGGGCAATTGTGCAACGTGTCACTCTGCCCCTATGCATATTCCATCGTTTCCATTCCGCAGTCACACTAGCTGAAATATGGAAGGGCAGCTACAAAGCCAGGCTGGAATAGGCAGACGCACAAATAACCAATCAAGTCAGCAGATACTACTAAAGACCAGTAATACATGGGAGTCATCAGGGGCAGGAGATGTGTTCTTTTGGTGGTTCGAGATGAGTGCTAGCGTTTATAGAAACTTCAAGTCCCCCCTTTGTGTCATAGTTATTCTTAGTTCTGATGCATATCGTATTGTATGTCACACAATAATATGTTTCAATCAGACGTTGTTTTAACAGAGTGTAAGATTGAAAGCTTACGCTGACATATAAAGTCTGTAAACAACGATGCTACTCACCGGGAAAAAAAAGTGAATTTCATCAGTGTTCAAGTCAATATTATACTGGTAAGGAAAATTGTGTAATATTTTCGTTTCATTTCTTTGGTGTTGACTGTTTGAGTAGTTACTGGGTAAATTTAACATAAATAAACTTATGCAAGATATAACACATACTGAAACGTGATAAAAGCTTTAAGGTTATTCTGACACAGTGATTTACTCAAACGAGAAGCACCAGCTGAAATTTCTTTATAAAAACATTTTAAAATATTTGTAGAATACAAATATACATACAAACGCTACCTCCTCCGAATCTCATTAGATAACATAGGTATCATCATAAAAGAGTATCGAAAAGTATATGTATGTTGAACTTAGTAAAACATTTCATATGAAGCCCTTGAATATATTTGCTAATTGTTTTTCAACTTCAACTAATTTCTTGCTTTTTGTGGTTGCTAGGTTAATAAAATAATAAAAAAATGTCTTTAAGGGTTGATGGGGTACAATGATTATTTTACTCAGCTATTAAGTCAACTAGTGCCATACTAAGATGCCACTTGACACTAAATGACATATTAGAACTGTCAATTAAGCTTAATTAACCAATTACTGCCCAACTAGACCATTTTACTTGAACATGAGGTACGGAGTCAACCAGTCCACACATAGAATGTTGTAATTTATAGGACACAACCCTGAATTTTGTATAAGCATGATGTAAACAGAGATGGACATGGAAAAATTACTAAAGACAATTTACACCGATAGTAAAGCAAATAAAAGTGTGCTAGAAGGTGTCAAAGCAGAAAGATGGTTGCACAATGACATTGAATGAAATAATGCAAAATTTGTTTGACATATTCTGAGGTGGTGAAAGAAATCCAGCCAGTTACAAAGGAATAAGGCTATTGCAGACCACACTAAAAATTTTCTCAGAATTAATGAACAATATCCTCGTGACCAGTGAATAACAAGGCTTCTAAAAAAGCTATAGAATAAAATAATAATACAGTTTTCTTCTGTTTACATGGTGATCAAAGAAATGCAGCTACGCTACAGAGGAGTAAAGCTATTACAGACCATCCTAAAAATGTTGTCAGAAATAATGACTGTGACTATCAACAGTGCAGTTTTCTTCTATTTCATAGACTCCACCAAAGCCTTTAGCAGAATTAGAATACATACTATTATACAAATACTACAGAAGAAGTAACATGGTGACGAGTAAGAAGAAGGCAGTAGAGTCAATACAAGTGTATAGAGAAAAATGGGTAAAGTCAGCATGAGATAGAAAACCTGAAAGCTCTAGACCCCAGGAAGACCATCAAAAATATGGAGAGACAGTTGGTGATCAGTATCATAAGGAATAGGCATCAAGTCAAATCGAATCTAACATACTAAGAACAAAAACTTTCTGAAAATAATATTTGAGAGACACATACGTGGGAAAGAGGCGAAGAGACAGACCTAGAGGAAGGCTTACCCCAAATGACGTAGATGGGGACGAGTAAGAAGACAGTGGAGTCAATATATCTCAGGAATGCATAGAGAAAAATGGATAAATTCAGCACGAGATGGAAAACCTGAAAGCTCTAAACTCCAGGAAGACTACCAAAAAGATGCAGAGACAGTTGGTGATCAGTATCACAAGAAATAGGCATCCAGTCAAATCGGTTCTAACATAGTAAGAAGAGAACTTTCTGAAACCAGTATTTGAAAGGCACTTGCTTGGGAAAGGGGGGAGGAGACAGACCTAGAGGAAAGCTTTTAGAAAGCCTGCTCCAAATGATGTAAGATGGGAACGAGTAAGGAGAAGACAGTGGAGTCAATGCATCTCAAGAATGCATAGAGAAAAATGGGTAGTCAGCACAAGATGGAAAACCTGAAAGCTCTAGACTCCAAGATGACCACCAAAAAGAAAGAGAGACAGTTGATGATTAGTATCACAACAAATGGACATCCAGTCAAAACAGATCTAATATACTAAGAAAAAAAGGCTTTCTGAAAACAATATTTGAAAGACACATGCTTGGGAAAGGGAGGAAGAGACAGACCTGGAGGAAATATAAGCTTTTAGAAAGCCTGCCCCAAATGATGTAAGATGGGGACGAGTAAGGAGAATACAGTGGAGCCAATGCATCTCCGGGATGTATAGAGAAAAATGGGTAAAGTCGGCACGAGATGGAAAACCTGAAAGCTTTAGACCCCAGTAAGACCACCAAAGAGATGAGACAGTTGGTGATCAGTATCACAACAAAAAGAGATCCCGTCAAATCAGATCTAACACACTAAGAAGAAAAACTTTCTGAAAACAATATTTGAAAGACACATGTTTGGGAAATGGCGAAGAGACAGACCTAGAGGAAAGCTTTTAGAAAGCCTGCACCAAATGATGTAAGATGGGGACGAGTAAGAAGAAAACAGTGGAGTCAATGCATGTCAAGAATGCATAAATTGGGTAAAGTCAGCACGAGATGGAAAACCTGAAAGCTCTAGTCCCCAGTAAGACCACCAAAAAGATGAAGAGACATCAGTATCACTAGAAATAGGCATCCAGTCAATTCGGATGTAACATTCTAAAAAGAAAAACTTTCAGAAAACAGTATTTGAAAGACACATGCTTGGGAAAGGGGGGAAGAGACAAACCTAGGAGGAAAACTTTTAGAAAGCCTGCCCCAAATGATGTATAATGGGGACGAGTAAGGAGAAGACAGTGGAGTAAATGCATCTCAAGAATGCATAGAGAATATAGGTAAATTCAGCGCGAGATTGAAAACCTGAAAGCTCTAGATTCCGGGAAGACCACCAAGGAGATGAAGAGTTGGTGGTCAGTATCACAATAGATAGGCATCCAGTCAAGTCAGATCCGACATACTAAGAAGAAACACTTTCTGAAAACAATATTTGAAAGACACATGTTTGGAAAAGTGGGAAGAGACAGAGAACTACCTAGTTTCCAATTTTGTTTTAATCATTTTCAAACACTTGAAATTTGTGATTGCCAAATGATGTCATTTGTAGATGCCAATCGCTTGATCAAAATGAGATTGAAATTAATCGTAAACCATTAAAAAGCATCAGATTAGTTGCTGTCGGGATGATTCTTCAAATTACTGGAATTGGTAGTGATTATCGTAGTTAGATCTGTGTGTATATCCAGCCTCAATAGATCTTTTTCTGAGCTGATTTTGCTCAAATCTAAATGTAATATGCTGGCTCGCAATGTTTAGCAGTTGACTCATGTTTTACCTGTCGTTTTTTTCACTTTAGTGACTGTATCAGTTGTCAGTTATCTTCTGCTGGTAATATGTACACAGATAAATGTAAGATTTGCTCTATATTATTATTATTATATACAGTTATTACGGTTGTTTTTCCACAGTGTGATTCCTTTAGATACAAAAGTGAAGTGATCATGATATAGTGTGAATTTTACATGAATATGTTCTGTTTAATATGTTTTAATGGATCTGCTTCGATTATTGGCCACAATCATCTCAAATGTGTACAGTTTTTATTGTATCGATAAGGAAGGAAACATCCTTGTTTATTTTCGTACTTGACAAGTATGAGATACTATAAAAATGTACCAAATGCATTCATCTGTGTTTACTGCGAAGTTATTTATACATTACGGAAAAAATAATTTTTTCGATCTTTCTTCACTGAAAAACATTTTTTTTATACTTGCATTAACTGCCACATTTGCTAGCAGGTTTTGGCATGTTTTCTGTGGCCCATTTTTGTTATAATGGTGGCAATATATTTGTAATTTATTATTGCTTGCAAATTTAAAAATGCATGTCTTATAAATAGAATAAAAGACTACCAGCAGGAGATAGTACAATGTACTGAGTCCTTTTGCTCATGATATGATGCAGTAAAGTCCCACGATTACATTATTTATTTATTTATTATTTTTATATATTTTTATATTTTATATTAACATTTTATATTTTGTTACTTGTGTACATATTTACATATCTAACTGTTAATCAGAATTGTTTGGCTGTTTGTTTCCGATATGCGAAACATATGTATTTATTATAAGTGTGTATGTGAAAATTTACTGCCAAAATATTAACATTTAAGTTTTAATGTGAAATGAAGAAAGAAATTAAAAATTTATATATTGTATAAATGATTAAAGAGTGAATATATACGAACATGTTCTAGTTTGATTTTGTTCTGTTGATGAAACTATCTCTCTGAATGACGGTACATCTTACGCACAGTACTCAAGACCATTTACCAAAGTAGACGGAACTCTAATGTTCAAGATCCCTTACCTTAAAATAATTATAGCACCCTGAAGATGTAAAAGATTCGAAACTTTAGACTAGTTTATTATAAACACAATACAGAAGTATTTCACATTAATTGAGTACATATTGTGCCAGCACCAAAAACAGCAATAGTGACTTAGATCGTTGTTACACCAATAATTTTTGCTTTTAATTAAACTATGATGGGAAAACAACTAAGGATTATGTCAGCATTTTAATATATTTGTAAGCTTATTTGCAAGTTCATAGACACTTTTAGCTAATTAGCAGTTTGGTCTGTCAAATTCAGCTCAGTGACCATTCATTCATCAAATTGAGCTTGTGGGCAGTTTAATCCATTAAATTTTGCTTACCGGCAGTTTAGGTTATGGTAGTTTACTGATGGTTTGTCCTGTTTAACATAAGTGACAGTTTGATCTCTCAAGTTTAGCTTCTTGGCAGTTTTATCTCTCAAATTTAGCTTATTTGCAGTTTTATCTCTCAAATTTAGCTTATGTGCAGTTTTATCTCTTAAATTCAGCTTATTGACAGTTTTGTCGTTCAAATTTAGCCTGTTGACAGTTTTATCTCTTAGATTTAGCTTATGGCCGTTTTTTTTCCAAAATTCGGCTTATTGAAATTTATATCTCTCAAATTCAGCTTCTTGACAGTTTAAGTTGTGTTAGTCTCCATGATTTTATGTCATATTTACCTTAGCGACAGTTTCGTCTCACATATAGCTTAATGACACTTTGGTCTCTCAATGTTAGCTTACTGGCACTTTTATCTCTCAAATTTAGCTTAGGGGCAGTTTTATCTCTCAAATTCAGTCTGTTGGCAGTTTTATCTCTCAAACTTAGATTGCTGTCAGTTTAATCTAGGTATTCAATTTTGGTTACTGGTAGTTTAGGTTATGAAAGTTTACTGATGATTTTATCAGTCATATTCAGCTTACTGACAGTTTTATCTCTCGAATTTAACTTATTGGTAGTTTTGTTTATCAAATTTAGCCTAATGGTAGTTTTATCTCTCAGATTTAGCTTATTGGTAGTTTTGTCTTTTAAATTTGGCTTATGGGCAGTTTTATCGCTCAAATTCAGCTTATCCGCAATTTTATCTCAAGTTTATATTGTTGAGAGTTGTATCTCTCAAATGTAGTTTAGTGGCATTTCTATCTCTCAAATTTAGCTTATTGGTAGTTTTATCTCTCAAATTTAGCTTACGGGCAATTTTCTCTCCCAAATTCAGCTTATTGGCAGTTTTATCTCTCAAATTTAGCTTGACAGTTTTCTCTCAAATTTAGCTTGTCGGCAATTTAATCGATTAAATTTTGCTTACTGGCAGTTTAGGTTATGGTAGTTTACTGATGATTTCATCTGTCATATTTTCTTAGTGGCAGTTTGGTTTTATCTCTCAAATTTAGCTTATTGGCAATTTTATCTCTCACGTTTATATTGTTGAGAGTTGTATCTCTCAAATTTAGCTTATTGGTAGTTTTATCTCTCAAATTTAGCACACGGGTAGTTTTCTCTCTCAAATTCAGCATATCGACAGTTTTATCTCTCAAATTTAGCTTGTTGGCAGTTTTCTCTCAAATTTAGCTTGTCGGCAATTTAATCAATTACATTATGCTTACTGGCAGTTTAGCCTGTCAGTTTAGGTTATGGTAGTTTACTTATGATTTCATCTGTCATATTTGCTTAGTGACAGTTTGATCTCTAAATATAGCTTAAGTTTAGTGGCATTTTCATCTCAAATTTAGCTTATGGGCAGTTTTTTCTCTCAATGCCAGCTTATTGACAGTTTTATCTCTCAAATTTAGCTTGTTGGCAGTTTTATCTCTTAAATTTAGCTTGTCGGCAATTTACTCAATTAAATTTTGCCTACTGGCAGATTAGCCTGTCAGTTTAGGTTATGGTAGTTTACTGATAATTTTATCTGTCATATTTTATTAGTGACAGTTTGATCTCTCAAATGTAGCTTATATTGGTAGTTTTATTGATCAAATTTATCCTCTTGGTAATTTTATCTCTCAAATTTAGCTAATTGGTGGGTTTGTCTCTCACATTTGGATCATGGACAATTTTATCTCTCAAATTCAGCTTATCGACCGTTTCTCTCAAATTTGGTTGTGGCATTTTTATCTCAAATTTAGCTTATTGGTAGTTTCATCTCTACTTTAGCTTTTAGCTTACGGGGGGCAGTTTTTCTCCATTTCAGCTTATTGAGAGTTTATCTCTCAAATTTAGCTTGTTGACAGTTTTATCTCTCAAATTTAGCTTGTCGGCAGTTTAATCAATTAAATTTTGCTTACTGGCAGATTAGCCTGTCAGTTTCGGTTATAGTAGTTTACTGATTTTATCTGTCATATTTGCTTAGTGACAGTTTGATGTCTCAAATTTAGCTTATTGGTAGTTTCATCTCTCAAATTTAGCTTATGGGCAGTTTTGTCGCTTAAATTCAGCTTTTTGTCAGTTTTATCTCTCAAATTTAGCTTGTAGGCAGTTTTATCTCTCAAATTTAGCTGGTTGATGGTTTTATCAGTCAAATTTAGCTTCTTGGCAATTTAATCTATTACATTTTGCTTACTAGCAGTTTAGTCCGTCAGTTTAGATTATGGTAGTTTAGTGATGAATTTATCTGCCATATTGGCTTCATGGCAGTTTCATCTCTCAAATTTAGGTTATTGGCAGATTTATGTCTCAAATTTAGCTTATGGAAAGTTTAATCTCTCAAATTTAGCTTTTTGGAAAATTTATCTCTCAACAACTTATGAGCAGTTATATCTCTCAAATTTAGCTTATTGATGGTGTAGTCTGTCAAATTTTGCTTACTAGAATTTTAATTTATCAAGCTTTAGCTTATTGTTAGAGTTTGTTTATTGGCAAATTAATTTGTCGAATATAGCTAATGGATGGTTTATTCTATGCTAAATTTAGCTTATTGGTAGTGTAATCTGTCAAGATAAAGTGGAATCTGTCGATTGACAAGTACTTTGAACCAAATCTTGAGTTTATGGGCTACACTTCAAATTGGCACATTAATCTAGGATATAGTTAATAAATTATACTGTTTTATAGGTTTAATTAACTAGTTAAGCTATCAATTCTTGATTAATTGACAGTTTAATTGTTAATTTATTTGATTAAGTGACAGTTGAACATGCACTTTTTGATTGGCAGAGAAATCTTTCAAATTTAACCAGTCAAATTCAATTAACTGACAATTTGATTTGTCATTTAACCAATTAAAATTCCCAAGTTCGACTATTTCACAATTATGGCTTTCAGTTATAAAATTGATCCTCGATAACTGTGAATTTTGTTAATTATGAAACACAAGAGTGACTGAAAACTAATATATAAAGCTGTCAAGTGAAACTAAGTTTGTAGAAACTGCCAATTGATAGATTAATATGCTTGATGCTGATTGGCAGTTTAAGTCCTAATTAGTACAGTTGACAGAAAAATGTCAATTTTTTAATTCACCATAATCGATAAATGGTTATATCACCTTTTAATTAACAAGATATACATATACGTAATATGGATGTATAGCATATTAAGAGTTTTAAAATAGTGTGCAAAGAAGCCAATGAAAAAGAAATGACCATGGCCAAATGAGTTCATCTTGAGGGCAGAAAAACCTTTGAAATGACCATGGCCGAATGAGTTCATCTTGAGACCAGAACACAAGCAAACAAACATTTTAATTAAAATTACATTGGAAAGTTGCCACTTAAACCAAATTAAATTGGTAATAACTGTCAATTGATATTTAAATATTAACCTGCAGTTTAATGTCACTAACATTGTGACTTGACAATTTACATGTTGGTTAGTACAACTGGCAGAAAAATGTAATTTCACTTACCTGTCTGAATCTCAATAAGCTGAATTGTTACATTAATAGTTCACTGAAAGCCCGATTGACGTTTTAAATGTCATTTGGTGCAATTACAGAAAATACATAAACAAGCATTGAGCATTCTGCTCTGTTACAAAATTAAATGAAAAAATAATGAATGCATTTGATCGGAGACATTATTAAAAGCAAAGCCAGAGTTCGCCCAAAAATCAAACAACATTATGTAAACTTTCGATTAAACTGAAAATAGAAACGTTCGGGACGCAGCAAGTGTGTTATGGTAGTGAATTTTTATTAAATGCTTCAAATTTGAATAACTCAATTTTCTATAAACTTAGAAAGTTGAATTTTGGTGTGTAGTAAGGTCTTTCCTAAGGCAAGATATCCACCAAATTTCATTAAATCAACTTTGTAATTTTTGGTGAAAAAAAATGTTTTCGAAAGAAAATTTAAAATTTGAATAACTCAATTTTCTATAAACTTAGAAAGTTGAATTTTGGTACGTAGTAAGGCCTCTTCCAAGTCAATATATATAGTAAATTTCCTTAAAACAGATTTGTTATTTTCGGGAAAAAAATGTTTTCGAAGAAAACTCAAAATTTTCCCGGAAAACCCTGTCCGATTTTCCTGGCTAACGAACTCATCCAAGCCATGAATAAAAGAAAGGCACTTGCCGAGTTTAATCGAAATCGGTTAATTATTTTTTGAGTTATCAGATGGATATATATATATATATATATATATATATATATATATATATATATATATATATATATATATATATATATATATATATAAATTTAAACTGACCCCGCATATGGGTTCTAGGGGTCCTAGTTTGCGCTCATTTGAAAAAAAAATTGCAGTCTCACCATCGATACCACTATTACCGAATTTTTTAAAAATAAAAATTCACTAAAAAAGTTGGCACTGGAACCAAATTAAATTTTATTAATTCGCAATTGACATGAAATATTAAATAACATAATTGACAGATAGCTGTCAGTTAAAAACATATTCCACTGTTTAAATATCAATTAGTATACATTGGCAGAAGAAATATCACTTTATCTCTATTAACTGATTTAAATGTTGATTAAGCATAACCAGCAGATTAATGTGTCAGTTAAGAGCTTCACTGACAGTTCAACTGTCAATTAACTGAATTGTGGGTACAGACAACACTTTAATGGGTGTTAAGGGGTTCACTGACAGTTTAACTGTCAATTAACTGAATTGTGGGTACAGACAACACTTTAATGGATGTTAAGAGGTTCACTGACAGTTCAACTGTCAATTAACTGAATTGTGGGTACAGACAACACTTTAATGGATGTTAAGAGGTTCACTGACAGTTCAACTGTCAATTAACTGAATTGGGGGGTACAGACAACACTTTAATGGATGTTAAGAGGTTCACTGACAGTTCAATTGTCAATTAACTGAATTGTGGGTACAGACAACACTTTAATGGATGTTAAGAGCTTCACTGACAGTTCAACTGTCAATTAACTGAATTGTGGGTACAGACAACACTTTAATGGATGTTAAAAGGTTCACTGACAGTTCAGCTGTCAATTAACTGAATTGGGGGTACAGACAACACTTTAATGGATGTTAAGAGGTTCACTGACAGTTCAGCTGTCAATTAACTGAATTGTGGGTACAGACAACACTTTAATGGATGTTAAGAGGTTCACTGACAGTTCAACTGTCAATTAACTGAATTGTGGGTACAGACAACACTTTAATGGATGTTAAGAGGTTCACTGACAGTTCAACTGTCAATTAACTGAATTGGGGGGTACAGACAACACTTTAATGGATGTTAAGAGGTTCACTGACAGTTCAATTGTCAATTAACTGAATTGTGGGTGCAGACAACACTTTAATGGATGTTAAGAGCTTCACTGACAGTTGAACTGCCAATATTAACTTAATTGGGGATACAGACAACACTTTAATGGATGTTAAGAGGTTCACTGACAGTTCAGCTGTCAATTAACTGAATTGGGGATACAGACAACACTTTAATGGATGTTAAGAGGTTCACTGACAGTTCAGCTGTCAATTAACTGAATTGGGGGTACAGACAACACTTTAATGGATGTTAAGCAAACTGTTCACTTCTGTTTCCAAATTAAACAGTTGAGGAGAATATAATTAGATTGTTCAGTTTTTCTTTAAAGATGCCATTAATGAAATAAATTGAATAGTGACAAATTAATATATTGTATGTTGCATAGAGATTTCCTAATGGTGCATATATATGTACTCAGATCTTAATGACCATATTGGTATATTTTAAATAAATTCAGAAAAGTTTATGAGTACATCCATGGAGATGTTTATGTGTTGTGATTATAATGATATAATTAATAGATTTTATATGCGTAATTTGCGAATTTTTATATAATATATTATACATTTAAGTCACCGTAATGGTAGTTATGTTAGTTTAATGTTGATAAATGTTTGTATATATTTATAAGATAAAGATCAAATCATAACAATATAATTTTAAATGTGATTTAATTGTTACCATTTACCATTATTGTATAAAAATGCATTGTTGTCACAGTGTAACTAACTCACAGCATATTATAGTCGAAGAACTGGTGAATCTTCTTCTTGAATTCTTCCTGCGGTAATATAATTTTGCTCATTTAGATTGCAGTGATTGCTAAAGTGTGATTTTACTCAGCAAGTTTTCTACATGCATTCTGCACGATTAATTAACTATAAAATATTATTATTATCATTACACAGAGTTATGAATTGTAGCACAGCCTGTGCGGTTCTAAATACATAATGTTATATATGAATTACTAGTCCATGATCTGTTACTTTATAATGTATATAACAAACACGCATGCGTTAAACATAAGTTTTTATTTCACTGCCCCTTACAGGTTAACATTAATAGTTACAGTCAACTTTGGCTATCCTCGGACTGTGGGAGGTTGAGGTCCAGGCGTATGCTGATGATATAGTCATAATGGTTAGGGGCAAATATGAGGAGGAACCAGCAAGTACTCTTCAGGGGACACTAAATGTAGTGAATGATTGGTGCCGGAGGGAACAGATCGCAAAACGATCATTGTTCCATTTACCAGAAGAAGAAGGTTGGACAAATTAAAACCACCTATTCTTATGGGGGAAACGATTCCATTTTCGGAACAAGCAAAATATCTGGGGGTCACCCTAGATAAGAAGCTCAACTGGGACATACAGTTAGAGAATGTAATCCGCAGGGCTAAACTGTCCCTGTGGACATGCCGGAGAATCTGTGGAAACAACTGGGGAACAAACTCCCAACAGATGTACTGGCTCTATGTAGTGGCTATCAGATCAATGATTATATATAGAGCCATATTTTGGTGGCCTAAGGCACTTCGTGGTATCGCGAGGGCCAAACTGGCTCATCTACAGAGACAAGCTTGTCTGATGATAACGGGAGCGATAAGCACCGCACCATCAGCCGCTCTGGAGGTCCTCCTTAATATTCCACCTCTTTACATGGAGAGGGTGGCGAGGTGGACAACGTACAGACTAAAACAAACGGCCGACAGTATGCCGAAGGAAATCAGTCTAGGAGGGTCCGGACTCCTCGATGACATTGAGGGTCATGGGATTCTGGGAATGGTCCCAGACTTGATGCCTACAAAGATCAGTAGAGATCTGTCTTTCAAGACAATCCTCCCGGAAAGGGAGGACTGGGAACGAAATCAAACGACCCTATTGAGAGCCGATCTCTGCTGGTACTCTTGACGGCTTCAAAACCGATATGGAAGTAGGAGCCGGCGCATATGGGGGCAGTACCGATGCTAGACTATCAGCTAGCCTCGGCAAGTACTCAACCATACACCAGGCAGAAGTGTATGCCATCGAGATGTGTGCAAGGGAAAGTATAAAAAACCAGTGCAAACACAAATCGATAAAGATATATGCAGATAGCCAAGCTGCAATAAAGGCTCTTGGTTCCTACCGGTGTAATTCAAAAACGGTATGGAGTTGTAAATCTGCCCTTAACGAACTGGGCAGCTGTAATGAGGGGTCGCTGGTATGGATACCGGGTCACTCGGACCATGATGGCAATGTTGCGGCCGACGCGCTTGCCAGGAGTGGTGCGCAGAAAGACTTTGTCGGACCAGAACCGGTGCTGCGGATAACATCTTGCACAGCAAAACGCACCTTAAAGACCTGGACAGAAAGAATGACAATCCAATATTGGCAAAATCTTCCAGGATTAGCTCACTCTAAGGCCTTCATAAATGGCCTGTCTGAGTCAAGGGCTAAAAAAGTTCTAGAGTTAAACAGACAACTGAGTACTCTAGTCGGCCTGTATACAGGACACTGCCGCTTGTGGCACCACCTGCACCGTTTTGTGATCGGTCAGGAGACCGAGTGCCGGCTGTGTATGGAGAGCGACGAGACATCCGAGCAAGTGCTGTGTTCCTGTCCGGCAGCGGACAGGACTAGATACCTGCTCTTTGGCAAGATAAAGCTTGCTCCGGAGGATCTGGATCAACTTTCGCCCACCAAGATTATCGACCTCTGCAGGAGGCTGGCTTTGTTGGGCGAAATATAACTATTAGGCGTGAGCCACAATACACCTTATGGTCGCGGTGGAGGGACTGGTATGGCCCACACAAACAAACCCTAACCTAACCTACAGTCAACGTAAGTTCTCTTCATAGAGTATGAACTAATTCTATTACCATATGTCAATGTCAATGTGCCTACTCGCGGATATCTCTAACATCTACTTTATTCTATGACACACAAAAATAGTGTTACGGGTGTGATATCAGTTTCAAAATCTAAAATTACAAAAAGCACCAAAAATTAGCTATTTCATTAACCACGGGACAGAAACTGTGGAAAATTGAAACAACAGCTGCAGTCACAGATTAAAGAACAATCGTTCTTTAACCGAAGGTGTTCATCTAAACAGTTTTTCATTCATAGAGGGCGCACTGACAACATCTCTAGGTAAATCATTATATGCATGATACAAATAACTAGAGATACGATAATGATCTCTAGAACTGTCCGCGCATGGTGTGATGTGGTGAGTCCAATGCCACAATAATATGTTGTCGTACAGTGGAGTTTGACGTTTCATCACATCTTATAACCTCTTAACAAATTACATATTTTCCTAATATTTAAGTGCATACAGTTGAAAGTAATTTTTAAAATCAGAAAACTGTACCTTGATTATGTGACATGATGATTAAATCAAGTTTATGAATGTTAACGCCCTCTAAATATATGCGAACCTCTTCTCTACTTTTTAAGTTTGTGTATCCCCAATGTTAATTTAAGGTTCCCATAATTATTATACTTGTCTTATGCGCTTATATATATATATATATATATATATATATATATATATATATATATATATATATATATATATATATATATATATATATATATATGTAACATAAAAACGAAAAATATGCTATATTCTATATTATCTGAAAAAGACAATATAGGCGACGAAAGGGAATGTAACTTCAACCGCATTAAATTGATATATAGAAATTTCTTGATTACGAATGACTTTGTTTTAAGTGTGTAGTTGAAAAAAATTATATACATTATGCTTGCAAAAAAATTACAAGGAAAAGGTTTAATCAGTTCTTCGACTAAAAATTTTCACTTTTCTACAATTAAATAAGCCACACCCACTTACAGATTTACCATAAATCATTGAAGTATTGTACTGTATGTAATTGTTGTGGACCATCAAAATATTCAGAGTACACATTTTAATAATTAACCAAAAGACTTGATACTTATAACATGAAAATTGCATTTATACAATTTTTTTTAATAGTAGGCCCATCAAGATTTGTTCTGTGTAAAAAAAAACTACATTTCTGCTGCTTTTATCGTACAAAATATTAAATTTGACCAAATAGTTCAGCATTTTTCTGGGAATGTATTTCTGTGACTGGTAAATAATAAACTTGATAACACATTTCATCGGATATGTAAAGATAGGTAAGTAATATAAAGTTATTTATAAGGGACCAGCAGAAAAAGCCACTTGATAAAATATAAAGATTACATTGAACATACTTTTTAGAAATATTTTGCAATAGCTAGGGAAACATTGAACATAAAAAAATTAAACTAATAAGAATTTGTAAGTATTAGAAATATGTAAAATATATTACTGGAAGATCCTAATTTAGGTATTTGGTAAATTTTCTCGTTACAGAAATACATCTCGTTACAAAATAATATTATTCTACTATTACCATGCAGTTAAAAAGACTACAAAATGAAGTTAATGCAAAATAGTTAAAGCAATAATTTTAGCTTTTCTTTCGACTTACTAGAATAAAAACTAACTCAATTACAAAGAATTGAAGATTTAGGTATTATATATGTAGAAAAATGCATTTTTTTCTTGTATGTAAATAAACATTATCTCATAAAAAGCTGGAAAAATGTACATTCTTATTTTTTATATCTATTTTATTACCAAATCGAATGTCGTTAAAATTGGTGAGATCCTATAACTGTATTTGAGCTATCAAAGAGATAGCTTAGAATTTTATCTAGGGTTACTATATTTTGAGTTTCCATGGCCAACCTTTATTTTTCATTAGGTTTTCTTACAATTAGATAGGGTAAAAAGTTACGAATCCAAAGATGTATTAGGTACACATGACTCATCTGGCTTGGTTGACTAACTAAGCAAGCCGCAATACTATATTTTATAGACACAAATCTAGTTGTCTTGTGATAATATAATGCGAATTTGAGAGTTTCAAAAAATCTGTCGTATCTTATCGCTTCATCTATTTTCATATGACGAAGACCTGACTTGCAAAGAAAAACCTGGAACAGCTGTGCACAGATGTGGTCATTGCTAGACAACAATATGAAAAAATATGTAGGAGTCCTGACTTACAAAAAATCCCAAGCCAGGAAAGGAATCGTATGCCCGAACGAAATCCTTTAGGCCGATAAGTTTAACTTCATTTCTTCTAAAATTGCTGGAGAAACTGATTGAGAGGCACATAAGGGATACAATGCTGAGCATATATCCGCTCAGCACCAACCAGTGTGCCTAGCAAGCGAGCAAATTGCGCAAACTGACTTAACATGAGCTGGTTAGCAAGATAAAAAGACACTCAGGGATAAAGAAATTGCACTAGGTGCATTCCTGGACACAGAGGGGGCGTTCGACAACACATATATACTATCTATTAAAAGAGCAGTGTAAACAGGGGGATCCACTTGGTAATTTGGCGAAGGATCTCCAACATGTTAGAACACAGAGACATATACGCCTCAGTCAACGAAGAAACCGCCGAAATGCAGACCACGGGGGGATGACCGCAGGAGGTGTACCTTCTCCACTATTGTGGTGTCTAGTGGTGGACGAACTCCGCAGGATATAAACGAGGCAGGTTACATGCGTTATGTAGAAGACATAATCATTATAACATCTGCCAAGTTTGAAGGCACCGTGTCAGAGACGATGCAGAATATAAACGAGGCAGGTTACATGTCCTATGGAGATGACATAACCATTATAACATCTGGCAAGTTTGGAGGCAACGTGTCCGAGACAATACAGGATATAAATGAGGTAGGTTACATACATTATATAGATGAGATGACCATTATAACATCTGGCAAGTTTGGAGGCACTGTGTCAAAGGCGCGGCAGATTACATGCCTATACAGCTGACATAATCATTATAACATCTGGAAACTTTGGAGACACCGTGTCAGACGATGCAGGATATAAACGAGGTAGGTTACATACCTTATATAGATGAGATGACCATTATAACATCTGGCAAGTTTGGAGGCATCGTGCCAGAGAAGATGCAGGATATAAACGAGGCAGGTTACATGCCTTAGGCGGATGAGATAACCATTATAACATCTTGCAAGTTTGGAGGCACTGTGTCAAAGGCGCGGCAGATTACATGCCTTATACAGATGACATAACCATTATAACATCTGGAAACTTTGGAGAGAGCATGTCAGAGACGATGCAGGATATAAACGAGGTAGGTTACATGCCTTATGTAGAAGACATAACCATTATAACATCTGGCAAGTTTGAAGGCACCGTGTCAAAGGCGCGGCAGATTACATGCCTTATACAGATGACAACCATTATAACATCTGGAAACTTTGGAGAGAGCATGTCAGAGACGATGCAGGATATAAACGAGGTAGGTTACATGCCTTATGTAGAAGACATAACCATTATAACATCTGGCAAGTTTGAAGGCACCGTGTCAGAGACGATGCAGAATATAAACGAGGCAGGTTACATGCCTTATGCAGATGACATAAACATTATGACACCTCGCAAGTTTAGAGGCACCGTGTTAGAGACGATGCAGAGAGTCCAGAAAAATGGTGTGGCAAAGAAAGTCTGGCGGTAAATGAGCTGAACACCTCTCTCGTTCCATTCATAAGGAAAAGAGACCAGGGAGGGCCTACTCCTTAGAGCGGTGGACAAAGGACCGCTCTAAGAAGTAGGCGGATTGAGGCCCTAGAGTGTCTTTACATATTTTCTTTACCTCTTAAAAATGGCTCCAAAACAGGAGCCGAAACATCGAGTGTTCATAAATTCTGGACGGGGATCAACCCGAGAACCAAGTATGTCTCTCATATATATATATACATATATACATATAATATATATATATATATATATATATATATATATATATATATATATATATATATATATATATATATATATTCGTTTTACGAAAAATTCGTTAAAAATACCCAGTAATGATAACGGATTAATTTCTTTTACATCCTTGGATAAACCTGTAAAAACTACTATAGGATACTCCATAGTTTGGGTGTGAAAATTGTTTTAATAAGGGCAAGTGCAATATGTTTCTAACCCTGCAATGCAACAATGCTGCAGATGGAGCCGTTTGTATAAAAAAGCCACCTTTTCTTGTGTTATGATGATGTCATTATCGTGACGACAGGATGAAAAGATACTATCTTTATTACATACCCTTATTATTTTTTAGCTTGTAAAGAAAGAAGTGATGTTAAAAAACAAACAACTACAAGAAAAGTATATTGAGGAATAATGTTCCTGCTGTTTCTACTATTACTTCCACATCGCATCGGTGACAAAAATTTCAAAAAAAATTTTTTTTTTGCTTAAACGTCGTAAAAAGTATCTAAACATATAGAAAACATGATTTGTAAACAAAAATTCGTTTGTTGTCTGTCAGTCTGTTTGTATCCACGAGAACATTAGAATGAATTGAATTATCTTCTTCAAATTTAGTATACAGTTAGCACCCAACAAACAAACGGTTCAGATTGTTTTTGTGAAATCGCTCCAGGGGGAGGGGATGCATGGGGGAGGCGATTTGGTGAAAATTGACATTTTTTCGTTAAAACTTGAGTAATATAATGTTTTAGGGTTTGTCTATTAGAAAACTTTTAATTTCATTAAACATCTAGTATTCTGTGCTGAAATTAAATTAAGGGTTGAATGTGTGGGGGTTGAATATCGGTGACAGAAATTTGGAATTTTTTTGTGCTAAAACCGCGTAAAAAGTCTCAAAACATATTGTAGAAAACTTGATTCTGGAACGATATTTTTTTGTCTGTTGGTGCGTCGGTCTGTCCTGTACGCGTATTTGTTAGTAGGCGCAATAACTTTCGAAATAATTGATATACAATCTTCAAATTTGGTATCTAGTTAGCACCCGATGAAGGAATGCTTCGAATTGTTTTTGGGTAAGCTCGCTTCAGGAAGTAAGGGATGAATTAGTTTCATGAGGATGTCTTTCTAAGGAGAGTAGATTCTTACAGCTATGTGGAAGTTATGATTCAATTTGCAGCACTGCTTTTTATTTGTTCACATTCTATTTGGATCTTAACTTGTGATTCTAATAACCTTTTTAACAGCCGCAATTGGTTCGATGAGCTGCTGCAGAAAACACTGCTTAAATTTTTATAACTAAGTGAGTGGTGGACGTGCCGCCACCTAGTTGTTCCGCAACTAGGTGGCGGCACGTCCACCACTCACTTAGTGTTGAAAGGCTGGCTACTTTAGCCATATTACTTTATAGGTGTATTTTTGCTGCAATTAGTATGGCGTACTGAAGAGCTCTAATGAGAGCGAAACCGCTCTACGGTTCTAATTGTTGCTAGAATGCATCTAGTGTTTCATAACCAACACTCACTGCCACAAAAAGATCAAATAAGTCTTTATAATTGCATGGATGTTAATTTTAAGGAAGGCTATATACTATTTCTCAATTTTTAAATCGTCACCGCTCATTTTATAAAAAATACTCAAAGTTCAAGTTAAAAGAATGATTTTGATTAGTAAAGAAAAATGTATGTATAAATTAAAAATAAAGTATAAAGTAACGTCATTAATCTAATAATCAATATGTGATTCTATTACCAGTATAAAGTTAGTAATATAAAATTAGAAGGACGTCGTTAGAATAAATTGAATTTTTAGGCCATTGTATCGCATATGTCATTGTCATCTTCATCTCAAAACCAGTTACATGTTCATCATCAGTATATATATTGTGAATCTGTGTAAGGAGGAATATAAACTATATAAGTAACATATACTGTAGTGAGGTATATAGCCAGTTTCGGTGTACTGTATATTTTAAAATCAAACTTTACTAGCTCATCGAGTACTAACGGAATAATAATAATAATATTGGAGTCGTGGTGTGTGTATAAATATAAAATTCATGCTCAAATGTCCATGTTGGTTACTATATGAGATTGTAGAATGGGCTTCTCGTCATACTGAACACTGCCGTTTCTATTATAAATGTTCATGGTTCACCCATTTGAATTTTTTCTCTAGATGATGCTTGAGTCGTTAGTTTTTCCGGTCATTATAGAATGTTCATCTTCTTTAATATAATTAAGTAAGTTGTGTGTAATTTGTTGTAATAACACATATAAAACTAGAAATATGGAGTAATTTTATTAAATTTACATTGTCCTTTTATTTAGGTTAATAAAATTATAAAACCTATATGTCTGTCTTTTATTTCAACCAATCGATTTTTTTAGCTAATTTTCATTAGGAAAATGTCGCCCTTAGAGGGGTAAACTTAAACTTTGTATATTACTGGTGTTTAATGGAGAAGCAAAAAATGTGGGTGTGCCTCCAAACCGAAGGGTACTGGATTCTATTCCCAGGGGTCCGCTTTAATATTTTTTTCAGTGCATACAGTAAAATTAACATCAACCGAGATTGTGGCATCGTATTTAAGCAACTTGAATGTCTGCACGTTGTACCCTTCGAAGGGAGGGGGGGAGGAGCTGTCGGCCAGATGTGGGGCACGTAAATGAAAGGCGGGGGTTCGGCAAAGGTTCTAGAGTGAAACTGCTTCCTGGCGTCGGTGTTTGGCCCTAGTCTTGGAAATAGACCGACGTTAAAGTTCAAACACAAAAAAGAAGAAAAGAAGCCAAAGAGCGTCTCGCCACAGTAATGACCCGGTTGCATTTATCATGCGCACTTAGAAGAATATTTTAACTCACGAAATAAAAGACCTGCTTGGCGTGCTGTTTACACACAGTCTTCCCAACTGACCTGCCCTGATATCAGTTTGCCCAATTAAAAGCTAAAAGGGGAAGGAAAATCAACCCTGCCTTTCATGTGAACATAATGTACTTTTCCTTCTTTTAGCTTTTGATTAGGCAAACTGATGTCAGGTAAGCTCAGTTGGGGGGATTGTGTGTAAACAGCACGTCACGGAGGTCTTTTATTTCGTTACTTTATAATATTCTGCAAGTGCGCATGAGCAATGCAACCGGGTCATTACTGTGGTGAGAGGCTCGTGAAAGATTGGAGTCCAGCTGAAATGAGCGACTTTAACTAAATGTTCGCAATGCTCCATACACCAACTTATTCAAATATGGATCTTCAATAGTAGATTGGTCGACTGTAATGTGTAATGTTTTCTCTTGATAGGCGTGGTTTAGCTCGCGAGGCTTTAGTCAGAACTGAAACTGAAATAGGCAAACAGTTTTGCTGTATTGTGTTTTGATATAGTATATACCAATGCATAAATATATATTAGTGAATTTTCATTTTGAAAATTCACTCTTAGAGAGGTATCGATTATATATATATATATATATATATATATATATATATATATATATATATATATATATATATATATATATATATATATATATATTGTGGCGGTGATTCCGACCGCAGTGTTTCCGTCAACACTACTCTGTGTTTCTCTTGACAGCTAAAACGTTGCGTTACGTTATTCGACAGCAAGCTGTCAAGAACTACTATATAAGAGACACCAGGGATCTCTCTCGCTCTCTCCTCGCTACTAACCGACACAGTGAAGATACGTCTCTCCACGCTCGGTCATCTGTTATGTGCTGTCTGTGATTGTTTTATAGTTAAATGTATAGTTTATTCAGTTAGTGAAATAATAAAGTATATTAAATGTTTACGTATGGATTTAATATCAACAAGTGCAATTAACATCCATATTGGTGACCCCGTGCCGCAAGCCGAAGATGCCGAACCTGATGTTCCAGCCGACGTCGCCTAACTTCCACGCACGTGCTCATGCCTACAGAAAACGAATATCTAAACAGGTCAGTCTTTTCTAATTTAAAAATTATCTGATTTTTTTCACAATGGCCGAAGATTCTTCAAGCAGCAATATCATGGCAAGGGTTGCAATAAAATTACCTCCTATATGGAGACGTAACGTGAAAATCTGGCAAATGCAGGTTGACGCCCAGTTTGATATATCGCAGATCAGTTCTGAAAAGACAAAATTCAGTCATGTACTCGCTATACTCGATCCTGATGTCGCAGAGTCAATTTCAGATTTTTTAACCCAACCGTTATCATCAACCCCCTATTCAGATCTAATGAAACGTCTTTTATTAGAATTTGAAGAGTCCGATAGTCGCAAACTAAATAAACTTTTAACAGAATTAGAATTAGGCGACAGAAAACCATCGCAACTTTTACGCGAAATGAAGTTTTTAGCCGGTAGTCAGATTGGAGAAAATTTCCTTAAAATTTTATTTCTACAACGTTTACCAGTCAACGTTCGTTCAATTTTGGCTTTAAGCAACGATTCTCTAGAAAATTTGTCGGTTACAGCAGACAAAATCGTGGAATTTTCCGGAGATAAATACAACGTGGCTGAAATTCAGTCACGCGAGCACGACAAGCTAGCCAAGTTAGAAGCGCAATTAGAGAAGCTAACAGCATCAGTCAACGAATTGCGAACGCGTTCCCGATCTACCTCCCGAGAAAGACCCAAGCTTTCTCGAAATTCCATAACCGCAAATTCCTCAACCTCCACGTGTTGGTATCATGAACGATTTGGCAACAAGGCCAAACGTTGCATCCAACCTTGCAATTTTAAAGCAAAACATGTGTCGGAAAACTAATAAGGCACTCCCTCCACGCGGCAGGAGACGAGAGCCACCTAACACGCCGCCTTTTTATTTTTGATAGACGCTCCAATATGAAATTTCTAATCGACTCTGGAGCGGATATTTCAGTTATTCCACCCACTCACGACCAACGGAAATTTCAATCGAAACGTACCTTGTATGCTGCAAACGGGACCCCTATTCATACCTATGGCGAACAACTATTAGATTTGGATCTAGGTTTACGCCGTAGGTTCTGCTGGCCCTTCACACTTGCCGATATCAAGCAACCAATTATAGGCGCTGATTTTCTAGCAGAGTTTGCTTTACTTGTAGATATGAAACATAGACGTTTAATCGATACAAAGACAAACCTCTCTAAGACCGGTGCTAACCCACCACCAGGATTTAATTCTAAAATTCATCTCGTAGACCCGACACACCAGTACTTCAAATTGCTACAACAATTTCCTGACCTGTTTAAGGAAACTTCTTCTAGCAACCTTCCAGAGGTTGAGTTCTTCCATACTATAAGTACGGAAGGACCACCTGTCACTGCAAAAGCTAGAAGATTGCCCCCGGAAAAGCTAGCTCAAGCAAAGCTAGAATTCCAGCACATGATGGACTTGGGAATTTGTAGACCCTCCAAAAGTCCATGGTCAAGCCCCCTCCACATGGTGCAAAAAAAGGATGGCTCATGGAGACCATGTGGGGATTACCGAGCACTAAACGCTAAAACAATCCCAGACAAATATCCCATTCCAAATTTGCAGGATTTTAATGCCCAGTTAGAAGGCAAACGTATTTTTTCAAAATTAGATATCATTCGCGCTTTCCATCACATCCCAGTAGCACCTCAAGATATTCCCAAAACAGCAGTCATAACTCCATTTGGGTTATTCGAATTTGTTAAAACCCCATTTGGCCTTCGTAATTCAGCACAAACATTTCAAAGATATTTACATTCAATTTTAAGACATCTTGACTTTGCCTACTCCTATCTTGACGATATTCTCGTTGCATCAGCCTCTGAAAAAGAACATCAAGAGCATCTAGCAAAACTTTTTCAGACACTTCAAGACAACGGCATCCGTATCAATTCATCTAAATGTGAATTCGGAGTGGCCGAAATTTCATTTTTAGGTTTTCGTGTAAATAAATCTGGATTATTTCCACTTCCTGAACGCATCAAAGCTATTACCGACCTACCTCTTCCCGATACCATTGAAAAACTCAGAAGATTTCTAGGTCTCATAAATTTCTACCGTCGTTCTCTTCCACGTGCTGCGGAAATTCAGCAACCACTATTCGACCTCTGCCAGAATCCCAAAAAACGCGACAAACGTAAAATCGAGTGGACTCCTCAGACTCGAGAAGCATTCGAACGTTTGAAAGAGGCACTAAAAAACGCTACACTAATAGCTCATCCGTCTTCTTCGCTACCACTGATTCTCCATGTCGATGCTTCTGATTATGCCGTAGGCGCTTCCCTCCAACAACTACGTGATCAAACACTAGAACCCCTAGGTTTCTACTCTAAAAAGCTTACTTCAGCCCAAAAATCTTACAGCACCTACGATCGCGAACTTCTAGCTGCTTATCAGGCAGTTAAATACTTTAGATATACCCTAGAAGGTCGCCATTTCACCATTTATACGGACCACAAACCTTTGACATACGCTTTTGAACAACGCGTCGATAAAGCATCTCCAAGGCAATTACGACATTTAGACTTTCTAGGTCAATTTACCACAGACATTCGCTACATACCAGGTCCTACAAACATTCCCGCAGACTATTGTTCTCGCATTGAAACAATTTCACTTTCTTCCACTGTGTCACTCCAAGAAATTGCGCAAGCTCAGTCATCTTGTGAGGAACTCAAACACCTTCTGCAGTCTAAATCTTCCTCATACAAATTTCAAAACATGCCTCTTGACAACGGAATGAATCTTATTTGCGATTCTTCTTCAAAGAAACTTCGCCCATTCATTCCGCTCAAATTTCGCCGAAAGATTTTCGATTCTATCCACAATTTATCTCACCCAGGCATATCAGCTTCAGTCGATCTGGTCCAGGATAGATTTTGTTGGCCCAAATTGAAACGCGATGTATCTCTTTGGTCTAAAACTTGCATTCCCTGCCAGAAAGTCAAGATATGGAGACACACTTCCAGTGCCATTGGACAATACACCCCAGCCATGAGAAGATTCTCGCATATAAATGTTGACATTGTGGGACCATTACCAGCATCACAAGGTCAACGCTATCTGTTAACAATAATAGACAGATTTTCTCGATGGCCCGAAGCAATTCCATTATCAGATATTACAGCAGAAACAGTAGCCAACACTATTTTATCATGCTGGATCTCTCGTTTCGGTGTTCCGCAATACATCACCACAGACAGAGGTAAACAATTCGATTGCCACCTTTTCACACACCTCACTAAAACACTAGGTGCAGACCACATCAAGACCACAGCTTACCACCCAGCAGCAAATGGTGTAATCGAGAGATGGCATAGAGTTCTGAAACAGGCCTTGAAAGCCCATATGGACGAAAACTGGGTCGCTAAATTGCCAATTGTGTTACTAGGACTCAGATCGTACATAATTCCAGAATATCGCTCAACACCCGCTGAAATAGTCTACGGAGAATCAATCAAACTTCCCACCGACTTTTTCAACAGCACACAAGCTCATGATGTTCCACCACTTATATCTCAGCTGAAAGAAGACATAAGGAAACTTCGACCAGTACCTTTTAAACATCATACTGCAAAAAAGGTATTTGTCCATCCTAAGCTTATGGAAGCTCCTTTTGTTTTTGTTCGCATTGATATTCCGCGAAAAACTCTCGAACCAGTTTATGACGGCCCCTTTGAAGTGTTATCCCGAACTGACAAAGTCTTCAAAATCAAGAAATCACACGGAGAAGAGACAATTTCTGTTGACCGTCTTAAACCCGCATTCATTCTTTGTGATAACGAACAGACAACTTTCCAGCCTCAGAGACATCCTAGTGAAACTGACAGTGACAGTCAAAGTCCAACACCTAGTGAAACTGAAAGTGACAGTGAAAGTCCAACACCTAGTGAAACTGAAAGTGACAGTGAAGTTCCCGTTCCCGTTCAAACGACACGCCATGGACGTAGAGTTCGATTTCCACGAAGATACTTGAACTAATAGCGTTGCCACTGAGAGGGGAGTATGTGGCGGTGATTCCGACCGCAGTGTTTCCGTCAACACTACTCTGTGTTTCTCTTGACAGCTAAAACGTTGCGTTACGTTATTCGACAGCAAGCTGTCAAGAACTACTATATAAGAGACACCAGGGATCTCTCTCGCTCTCTCCTCGCTACTAACCGACACAGTGAAGATACGTCTCTCCACGCTCGGTCATCTGTTATGTGCTGTCTGTGATTGTTTTATAGTTAAATGTATAGTTTATTCAGTTAGTGAAATAATAAAGTATATTAAATGTTTACGTATGGATTTAATATCAACAAGTGCAATTAACATCCATATATATATATATATATATATATATATATATATATATATATATATATATATATATATATATATATATATATATATATATATATATATATATATATATAGAAGTTAATTGCACTTCATTGATTGTTGTTGCCCTTATTTGGTGAAACTTGTCCATACTGCATACAGACTTGGAGAATACTTCTCTGGATAAACTATATGATACGTTTAACTATAATACACTTTATGATATAATAACAATTACACGAGTACATGACCGAGCGTGGAGGACGTGTGTTCACTGTTGCGGTTGGTAGAGAGGAGATAGAGAGATCGCCTGGTGTCTCTTATATGATGTAGTTCTTGACAGCTGGCTGTCGCATAACGTAACGCATCGTTTAACTGTCAAGAGTATTTATGCAGAAACATAGAATAGTGTTGACGGAAACATTGCGGTCGGAACCACCGCCAGAATATATATATATATATATATATATATATATATATATATATATATATATATATATATATATATATATATATATATATATATATATAAATAAATAAATAAACAAATATATATTTATTTATTTATTTCAACAACACATCACGAGGGTTCACGGCCTAAATACTACCGTACCGTAGGTGTCGACAAGGAGGAAAGAGGCAACTTGTTAATTCTGGACTTGAAGGTTCGGAGGAGAGGGAAAATAGGTGCCGGCAAAGAATTCCATAACTTGGAAGTCCTCGGGATAAAAGAACGGGCATAACATGATGTTCTATGTCTGGTGACCTGGACAGTAAAATGGTGCGTTCGATCTGTTCCCCTGGTAGATCTGTTGGGGGCAGCAGGTGGATGACCTATGAAAGAGTGCTCCTCCGAGCAGTGCTCGTGCAAATATCTGTAAAAGAGAGAGAGAGAGAGAGGTTACCAACAGCACGTCGGTGGGCAAGAGATGGCAGCCTTTGGGTGAGGAACGGGTCACCGATGAGACGTACAGCTCTCTTCTGAATGGAGTCCGGGATAGCGAGCGTAGAAGCGGCAGCGGCAGCGGCACCCCAGATGTGGGAGCAGTATTCGAGGTTGGGCCTTATTTGTGAAGTATATAAGGTATAAAGATTAGCTGGTGAAAAGTATTTGCGTGCCCGGAAGAGGAAACCTAATTTCTTACCAGCCGCTTCAGCAATTGATGTGACATGTTGGTACCAATTGAGATTTCGATCGACAGAAATGCCAACAAGTGAAAAGGACTCATTACTTTGAATAACTTGGTTGTTCATTGTAATGGGTCTAGGGCTGGTGTATCTCTTATGAGATAGAAGGCAAGACAGAGATTTGTTGGAGTTAAATTGTACAAGATTTCTACTTCCCCAGTCCAATATCTTTTGGAGATCCACGGAGACAGAACCCTCCATGAGTCTCCGCTCCTAATCTAATTGGGCTAAAGAGATAGGCTTAGAATATTGTATATTTGAGTGGAGGGTGCTGTCGTCCGCGTAACTGTGAATCGGGATGCAGGTCATTGATGTGGAGAAGAAACAAAGTAGGGACTAAAGCTGAACCTTGAGGGACTCCTGCATTAATTGGATACAGTTTAGAGGAATGGCCATTAACGACAACAGAAAAGCTCCGGTTGGAGAGGAAATTGGCTGTCCAGGTAGAGAGTTTTGGTGGTAGGCCATAGCTCGGAAGTTTATTCAGCAATTAAGCAGCGCTGCGTGCCAGACTTGGTCGAATGCTTTGGATATGTCTAGAGCGACAATCTGGGATTCACCGTGTAGTTCCATAGACTTGTTCTAAGAATGGGTGACAAAGGAAAGGAGGTCGGCAGTTGATCTGCGCTGACGGAATCCATACTGCCTGTCGTGGATTAGACTGTGTTTTTCAAGAAATTTTAGTAATTCGGTGTTTATATACTTTTCAATCACTTTAGAAACGACTGAAAGGAGAGAAATAGGCCTGTAGTTGCTAGGAAGCGCTTTGGATCCTTTCTTGGGGACGGGTTGTACTCGAGCAGTTTTCTAGTTACTAGGGAATATGCCTCTATTGTAAGATGTCTGAAACAGACGAGTCAGGACAGGAGCAAGTTCTGGTGCGCATTTTTTGAGAACAGTTGCTGGGATCTCGTCAAGGCCAGTATCTTTCGTACCTTTTAACACTACTTTTCCAAATATTAGCAATTTTCTATTAGTGAATTTTTATTTAAAAAAACTAATAGAGAGGTATCGATGGTGAGACTTTGCAAAAATGTTTTCAAAGGAACGCGAACTAGGACCCCTAGAACACATATCGGATTTCAATTTCAATTTTTATATGTATGTACATATATATATATATATATATATATATATATATATATATATATATATATATATATATATATATATATATATATATATATATATGTATGTATGTATGTATGTATGTATGTATCCAACAGATAACTCAAAAAGTAATTAACCGATTTGGACGAAACTCGGCAAGTGCTTTTCTTTTATTAATAGCTTGGATGAGTTCGTTAGCCAGGAAAATCGGACAACGTTTTCCAGGAAAATGTTGAGTTTTCTTTCGAAAAAAAATTTTATCTCCGAAAATTACAAAGCTATTTTGATGAAATTTAGTGGACATGTTACCTTGTGAAAAACCTAACTATATACGAAGGTTTAGCTTTCTAGGTTAACAGAAAATTGAGCTTTTCGAATTTGAAGCATTTATTTTTAATATCTGACAGTTTTTATTAACAGTGATAAAAACTGGTTTATATATTAGATATAGTATGTCTTAGTCGTTGTTACCCTGGCAACGGAACATTTGATATCATTGCGCAGGTCAGTTACAGTTTTATTAGTTGACGTGCATTATTAGATCGTTTATCTGGTTTCAATTTCATTTTACATATTATTTGTGTTGTTTGGGAAATTTAATATACAAGTGCAAATAATTCTTTACGACTTTATTAGTGTTAGTGGGTGAACTAAACAGTGTTTGTGATGTTTTGTCAACAGCTAAAACGGATCGAAGTTTTATAAAAAGGGCTGATATGCAACAGGTTTAGTTATCTTAAAGCTTATTTAACACTGTCCATTGGATAGTGTCCACCTGTCTACAGAATTATTTTGTAGGGAGTTAAGTTTATTTATTATTTAGTGGCGTGCTCTAATCTTTATCTATATTGCAAAGAGTGAAATTTATCTAAAATGGTGAATGAATAGAATACATTTTATATTAAGTTTTTGTTTAGTGACGTTTTATTTCATCTAGGTGCCTATGTTGATTTTAAAACTCTTCATGTATTATCTAAATATGTGAGATCACTGTAATAAAGTATTCGCGCTTATTAGTATAGTGAATTTTTTTAGTTTCTTTAATCTTGCAGGTTTGAATTTATATAAATTTCTGTCTGCTTGTAGTCACGACAACTTTAGAACAAATTGAGATATCGTCTTCAAATTTGGTATACAGTTAGCACCCGACAAACGAAGGGTGCGGGTTGTTTTGGGTAAAATCGCTTTAGGGGAGGTAGGGGATAAATGGGGGGTGATTTGGTGAAAATTGACATTTTCTCGTTAAAACTCGAGTAATATAACGTTTTAGGGTTTATTTATTAGAAAACTTTTAATTTCCTCAAGCATTTGGTATTCTGTGCTGATATTAAATTAGGGGTTGAATGTGTGGGGATGAAATATTTTTGGCAAAAATTTCGAATAATTTTTGTGTGTGCTAAAACTGCGTAAAAGTCTCAAAACATATAGAAAACTTGATTCTGGAGCGAAAATTTTGTGTCTGTCGGACGGTCGGTCTGTTGGCTTGTACGTCTGTCTGTTAATAGCCGCAAAAACTTTCGAACAAATTGATCAGATATCATCTTCAAATTTGGTATCCAGTTAGCCCCCGAAAAATGAATGCTTCGAGTTGTTTTTAGGTAAGAAGGGGGTTGGGGATAAATAAGGGGTGATTTGGTGAAAAGAATATTTTTAAAATAAAACTCGAGTAATATAACGTTTCAAACGTTTATGGGCCCTAAATTCATTCCACGAGAATGTCTTTCTGGAGAGAATAAATTATCACAGCTATGTGGAAGTTTATGATTCAATTTGCGGTACGATTTTTTCTTGCTGCTTTAGTAATACAGATAATAAATCATACATTCAAATCGAATTATAAGCAAGTGCAGAGTTTGCACTTGTATCTGACATCTGACGAACATCCTCATTAGAAATTCTGCGTGGATGATGCCCTTCAAGTTCACCAGATGAACTTGTGTTGTATAAGCGTTTTCATTTCCTGCAGCTTCAATAAAATTAGCCGCACAATGTAACGAATCGATTGATAATGAACTACAGCAACAGATTGTAAACAACTCCGACAGTTTTCAGTCCACGGTCCACATTCCGGTCAAATAGTGAATCCAGGATGTCCTCACTACGTGATTAGTACATCCGAAAGAGGTAAACAGAATCATCGATTGGAAATATTTTTCCACCGATACGTGCATTTCAACAGGCATGGCTTATAAATGGGCTTTAATCAACGGAAAAATAAAATTCTATACGTGTCAGACTGTTCGTACCTAATAATTAAATACTCTAGACTCTAGACATGTAAAAAATTGAGATAATACGGTTGGATCAAGATAACGGGTGATCAGAAACTTTTGACCATTCAGACGGCCGTAAGTTACTTTAAATATACATAAAATACTTTAATATAATATCACGGTGGACAGACTCCGCACCCAGAAGTCTCAAGCTTGTGCGAGGGGAGCTTACATATACCCAATAGACAAAGGGCACCACCCATACCCCATCAGAAGCCGTCCTTTCTACATTCGAGTAAAAAAAGCTATCTGAATACTGGACTCGAACCCGCGACCCCCTAATTGAATTCTAGAGGCTAATCGCCTCGCGAACTGAGCTATTCGGCCTGTGCTATAGAAGAGGACGTGAAAGAACTCTGAAATAACTGTTTTGTCTAGCAAATAAAGCTCTTTCAATAAATAAACTTTATAATACCAAACATACCTACATAAGCTTTATCAGGCAAATAAATTATGAAATTAAGATTGTAATGTGTAGCTTTCCGTCTCACACATTATTACACTTCATACGTAATGGACACGAGGAAGAGGTTCAGGTCATACGTATAGAGTATGGTAATGTATGGGACGGAAAGCTTATGGGGCGGAAATCTGGGCTTTGAATAAATAAATCCTGAAGAGAATAGAAGCTTTTTAAATGAAGACATGAACAAAAATTACGAAGACAAAAACCGATAAAAATACGAATAAGGAAGCTGTGAAAAGAAACTGTCGAGAGAAGACAACTACTCCCCTGGCTAATGCCACGACGTGCATTGAATCACATCACTCGCTAGTCACCGGGGGAGTAGTTGCTAGTTTCTTCTCACACTTTCCTTCTTGTCGAACTGTATGTACGTGGAAGCTGCTGTGCAAGCCTAGAACCGCCACAAAACCAGAAATGGCGCTTAGCGCTATACTCCTTTGCATATTACTCTTAGGCGCTTTGCATAAGATCAAGCCGAATCACACATCGGGCCCTGACAAAATTGCAGCATTTCTGGTCAGGCATTGTGCTCACATACTTGTGCAGCCCTTGACTATACTGTTCCATATATTGCTGGGGTCTTCTGTATTTCCTAGCACCTGGAAGAAGGCGAAGTCAATGCCTGTTCTAAAGGGAGGCGATTCTACGTGGATTGAGAACCATAGACAAATTGCTATAATGGACAACGTTGCCAAAGGTTCGAGATTTTCTTGCATGGGATCATTTCGTTTGCAGTAAACAATGTGATTAGCAGTGCTCAGCATGGCTTCGTGAGGGGCCGCTCCACGACCACTGACTTAATCAGCATAACTGAATGTATATCTGCTGCCATGGACAACGGGTCGCAGACGGATGTTATCTACATGGACCTCTCCAGGGCCTTTAATAGATTAAATCACGATATTCTTTTAAGGAAACTGGATAACATGGGTTTCTCACCGAACTTGTTGAAGTTTATGGGATCCTATCTTCGTGATCGAGCTAGTGTTGTCCACTATCATGGGTGTCAGTCCGTGGGTGTCTTGGATGAATCGGGTGTTCCGTAGAGATCTGTTCTGGGACCCTTGTTATTCAATCTGTTCATAAATGGTGTTTCAGATGTCATCGAGTTACCCCATCTTCTGTATGCGGATGACGTGAAAATCTTCTCATCCATTGCTGGTATCTGCGATTGTTCGGTGCTTGAGGGATGTTTCCGTAGGGTTCAACACTGGTGCTCCATTAACAACCTCCCACTAAATATTAAAAAATATGTCGTAAAGTCTTATACGCTCAACTGCTGTGTGATCCATTTCCCATACTCCATACTGCCTCTTCTAAGAACTGCAACATTTAAAGACTTGAGTGTTGTCTTCGACTCTAAAATCTCGTTCGTGGAGAACTATGAACATGTTATTGCTAGGGCATCGAAAACACTTGGATTTATTATTCGCAATTCCGGTTCCTTTTATAATACGGACATTTTGAGGCTCCTGTTCGGTGCCTATGTGCTGCCGCATCTGCAATATGCCTGTGTTGTGTGGTTTCCTCTGTATGGCGTTCATATAGATGCACTTGAAGGTGTCGAACGAAGATTTGTAAAGTTCCTTGCATACGGAGCGGATCGGATGTATCCCGCTACTGGTACACCACAGGCCGATTTACTGTCGAGGTTTTCATTAGAATCTCTGCAGGCTATGCGTATTTATTCTGCTCTCTCCCTGATATATAATTTACTGCACAGTAGGGTCGTCTGTCCTGAACTGTTGCGTACCCTGCTTTTTCACACCCCTAGAATCAACTCTAGAAGACACGACTATTATCTACCGCCACCTAGGACCAATGGTAGGTTTAACTCACCGATTTACAGATCGCGCTCCATTTATACCAGCGTGCATCAGTCAATAGACATATTGTGTTGTGGTGAGTCTGAGCTGAGACACGTTGCATCGCCGCTTGGTAATTAGTAATACTCTTATGATGCTAATTTTTCTAGTGTATGCTATGTCTTTTATATTGTATTCATACTCTTAATTTGCGGTCATTTCCGTTGAGTATTTGTATTAAATAAATGAATAAATATATGTCTTAAGACCGACTTGTTGGAACATAGGTATGACACACAAAGACGAAAGACCAATATATATATATATATATATATATATATATATATATATATATATATATATATATATATATATATATATATCTGAAAATGGCTCCACATCGAATATTCGCTAAAACCGTCTCATTTTTAAAGACATTTTTTATAATTTCTCATTACTTGTTGGAAATTAATCAGTTTGTGTTTTGCTGATCTTTAATGCACTCAACATTGTATGATACCCAAGACCAGTAGGTTTACGCCTATTCTAGAGGGCGAATCGTACTGACATTTAACACGTCTATTCTAGAGGGTGAATCCTACTGACATTTAACATATTCTTACACAATGCAACAGCCTTGGTTGGATGGTTAAAAACGAACTGGTTGAAAAACATTATCCATCTAGGTCAAGTATATGGACTAATTGAGGATAAATATTTCAGAATGAGGTTGCAAAATCTGAAATACAGTTCAGTAATTATGACAATTTCGCCTTTTAACTAAAAAAACCATAGAATGTGGCAAATGTTTTAAGTAAAACAGTTTCACCAAATTACAGTGAGTGTATTCACTGCTGCATTTTGAGTGTCAAGAGAAACGCCGTTAGAAGACTCCAATATTTGTCTTGTATGATGTTTCGTAATCTTAAATGGTTGTAATATTGGTATAAATATTTAATTGCCACCTCTTATTGATCGAGCACTATTTGGTCTGAACTAGAACATGACGTTTTGTATTTTATTCTTCCCATGAAGATGACATCAATTTCCACAATCGTACCTCACACACCTACAACAAAACATTATTCCATGACTGATTTGCAGAACTGGAGATTAATGAATTTCTACAAAAAAATGTGTATTATGTTACAAGAATTTTAATTTTATAAGGCTACCTGAAATTGAAAAACTTTCTTATTGAGAGTTAAATTATATAAACTCGTTTTTAATTTAACAGTTCTTTGCTAAAAATACAACACATATTGGTGACGAAATCATCTTGCCACCATTTCCTTTCATTAGGTTAGAATTCTGACTCGTTTCTTAACATTTGAAATTATTTCTTTTCAGATATCGCTTCATAGTTTCCTTGACTTGACGACCTTTTTTAGCAAATTTTCGTTAAAAGAACATTTGCTAATGAGAACCCGACTTTTTTATTTGGAAAAAATGTCTTCAAATAAGCACGAACTTGACAGATGCCTTCCTTTTGTAAGTGACTTGGTCGTTAGTCAGGACCAGTTTTTCAGCCACTCAAAAGCACTGGTTCTCTAAATCCTGTGACAAGGCCAGACTCGAAAAGGTCAAAGCTCACAAAACGCTTCCCAGTCCAGAAAACCGTCAAGCATTCAACGACGCAAGAAACCGCTATGTCCGCATTCTATCTGAGGCAAAAAACTCGTTTAATAACCACATCAAAAACAAAGTCTTCTCAGGCTCCAACGGCAGCAAACCCTTCTGGACTCTTGCTAATAATTTCAGCATGTTCACACCTGTTGTTTCAGGGGATGAAATTGTTTCTACCGCCCTGGGCAAGGCTGAACTTTTTGCCTCGTTGTTCGCCGGCAATTCTACTAATGTTCAACCACCAACAGTCCCCAATGTCGCGCATAAAACGACGGATATCATTTTCAAAACTAAAAAGGTACGAAAAATGCTCTCTTCTCTTGATACCAGGAAAGCCTCTGGCCCTGACGAGATCCCAGCAATGGGCACTAGAACTTGCTCCTGTCCTGACTCGTCTGTTTCAGACATCTTACAACAGAGGCATATTCCCTAGTAACTGGAAAACTGCTCGAGTACAACCCGTCCCCAAGAAAGGATCCAAAGCGCTTCCTAGCAACTACAGGCCTATTTCTCTCCTTTCAGTCGTCTCTAAAGTGATGGAAAAGTATATAAACACCGAATTACTAACATTTCTTGAAAAACACAGTCTAATCTACGACAGGCAGTATGGATTCCGTCAGCGCAGATCAACTGCCGACCTCCTTTCCTTTATCACACATTCTTGGAACAAGTCTATGGAACTACACGAAGAATCCCAGATTGTCGCTCTAGACATATCCAAAGCATATGACCAGGTCTGGCACGCAGCGCTGCTTAATAAACTTCCGGCCTATGACCTACCACCAAAACTCTATACCTGGACAGCAAATACCCTCTCCAGTCGGAGCATTTCTGTTGTCGTGGATGGCCATTCCTCTAAACTGTATCCAATTAATGCAGGAGTTCCTCAAGGTTCAGCTTTAGCCCCTACTTTGTTTCTTCTCCACATCAATGACCTCCTTTCTAGCACATCTAACCTAGTTCACAGTTACGCGGATGACAGCACCCTCCACTCAATTATACAATATTCTAAGCCTCTCTCTTTAGCCCAATTAGATGAGGATCGCAGACTCATGGAGGTTTCCATCTCTGTGGATCTCCAAAAAATATTATATTGGGGAAATAGAAATCTTGTACAATTCAACTCCACCAAATCTCAGTCTTGCTTTCTATTTCATAAGAGATACACCAGCCCTAGACCTATCACAATGAACAACCAAGTTATTCAAAGTAATGAGTCCTTTTCACTTGTTGGCATTTCTGTGTATCGAAATCTCAATTGACATCAACATGTCACATCAATTGCAGAAGCGGCTCCTTATAAATTAGGTTTCCTCTTCCGGGCTCGCAAATACTTTTTATCAGCTAATCTCTATGCCTTATATACTTCACAAATAAGGCCAAACTTCGAATACTGCTCCCACATCTGGGGTGCCTCTGCCGCTTCTAAACTCGCTATCCTGGACTCCATTTAGAAGAGAGCTATACGCCTTATCGGTGACCCTACCCTCACCCAAAGGCTGCCATCCCTTGCCCACCGACGTGCCGTTTGTGACCTCTCTCTTTTTTTATAGATATCTGCACGGGTACTGCTCAGAGGAGCTTGCTTCCATAGTTCCTCCACCTGCTGCCCCAAACAGATCTACCAGGGGAACAGAGTGAATGCACCCTTTTACTGTCTAGGTCAGACATAGAACATCTTGTTGTGTCCGCTCTTTTGTCCCGAGGACTTCCAACCTGTGGAATTCCTTGCCGGCACATCTTTTCCTTCTCCTCCGAACCTCCAAACCTTCAAGTCCAGAATTAAGAAGTTGCCTCTTTCCTCCTTGTCGACACCCACGGTACGATAGTATTTATGCTTGGTGTGTTGTTGAAATTAAAAAATATATATTTACGGAAATTCATTATCATAACGTACTTGCTGCGTCCAGACTTTTTAATAATGTAGTATACATCCGATACTCATTTTTTTATGTTGATTCTGGGCAATGTTGTTGCAAGAAATGTTTTCGCGTTTTTCTGGCAAGCTGTATTGCATTATTAAATAAGTATATAACGACGCATATTAATTAATGAAAAGAGAGCTTACGAATGTCAGACGCAAGCGCGCAATCTGATAGGGATGTCGCTTATAAAGTACCTGAAGTTTATTCAAGCGCTGATGGTGCGTCGCTGAAGAACCATGAAGCCCGCTTGCTGAATTTTTGTGTCGGCATATCCAAACAGCTGTTAGCCCAACTCACTTCCATACTCACGTGGTGTATTCAAAAATTTTATTAAAGGGTAAGTTTTATGTCGTATTATCTCAATAAAATTTCATCGCAAGGTTCTCTCTGGTTTTACTGAAGTTTTGGCGAAGTTATGAAATTTGATAACGAATTTGATACTAATAAGCGTCACCGTAACTCAACTGGAAAAATTCGATATCAGATTATTATCTGTATCACTTGGATTACATCCATTTGCTATTGCTGCGATTTATTCAATTATATGTTTGGATTTTTCTAGCAAATTTGCAACAGTTTAAAGTTTCGTAAAGACTTTGGTTCCAAGTTTGAATTTACACATATTTTTCTTGTTTTAATGCAATATTGAAAAAAAAAGTCTAGACGCAGCAAGTGCGTTATGGTAGCTAATTTTCATAGAACTCTTTTAGTGAATTTTCTTTCAAAAAAAATACTAGATCCCGACTTTTGAATTTGGAAAAATTTCTTCAAATGAGCGCTAATTAGGCCCTCTAGAACACATATCCGGGGTCAGTTTCAATTTATATATATATATATATATATATATATATATATATATATATATATATATATATATAATATATATATATATATATATATATATATATATATATATATATATATATATATATATATATATATATGGTAGGTCCAAAGATAAAACAGTTATGGGCATTTAGATAAAAATTAATTGGAGTTTTCCTCAAAACGTCAAAATTGGCAACATTTAGGCAAAGAACTTGAATCTAATACGGGCTATGGAAAGAAAATGTCTCAAGAAGAATGTTTTACAAGCCCTAAAGTCTTAGTTTCCACCGTCATTGTCCTTCATTTTACTAAAATATTACCAGAAAATTCATTTAAAATAGACCCTTTCTCTGATGCTTGGCAGTAGTCTTATCTATAGAGTTTATCGTTTAATGGTATATAATTTTTGTCGAATTTTCGTAAAAAATCAATAAAGCTCAATATATCCGTTAGTATACAAGATATGAAAAAAAATGGTATACATTAATTATAGGGTGTCTTGAGCTACATCTTAAAAAATATTTCTACAATCACAGGGTGGCCCATAAGTCGTTGGTGATACAAATTCTCTTTTTTTTGTAATCGAACACGCCTTATGTTATTGCATTTTCCATCGAAATATAATGCATGTTTGAAAGAAAAGAGATTCTGGACGCAGCAAGTGCGTTACGGTAGCGAATTTTGATCAAATGTTTCATATTTGAATAGCTCAATTTGCTATTAACCTATAAGGTTGACCAAGAAACGAGTTTTTTCGGGAACACTTTAAGTTTACTTTCGGAAATTTTTGTACATTTTCTATTAATAAAGTTATTTTGATGAAACTTGGCACATTGTTTTTACTATATAGGTTATACTGGTAACCAAATTTGATGCCTGCTAAAAAACACACACATGTTTGCTATTAAAAACATTTTTATGACAATTCACTACCATAACGCACTTGCTGCGTCCAGAATATATATATATATATATATATATATATATATATATATATATATATATATATATATATATATATATATGTATGTATGTATCACACCGATAACTCAAAAACTAATGACACGATTTTGATTAAATTTGGTGAATACCTTCCTTTTGTAAGTGGCTTGGATAACTTTATTAGCCAGGAAAATTCGCCGAGTTTTTCCCGGAAAAGTTTGTGTTTTCTTTAGAAAAAAAATTATATCTTCGGATTTAACAAAGTAAGGGCGAACCAAACCTGATACGCGGGTTTATATAGTTATAGGTAGGTTATATACCAAAATTTAGCTCTGTAGATTAAAAGACAAAAAAGTTATAGGCATTTAGAGAAAATAAATTTGGGTGTTCCTCAAAACGTCAAAGTCGCGATTCAAAACGTCAAAATTGGTAATATTTATGCAAATAACCTAAAACTAATAAGAGCATTGGAAAGAAAATGTCTCAAGAAGAATGTTTTACAAACCCTGAAAAGTCTTAGTTTCAACCGTCATTGTCCTTAATTTTACTAAAATATTTCCAGAAAATTCATTTCTCTGATGCTTGGCAGTAGTCTTAGCTATAGAGTTTATATGGTATATAATTTTTGTCGAATTTTCGTAAAAAATCAATAAAGCTCAATATATCCGTTATTATACAAGATATGAAAAAAATTGTATACCTTAATTATAATGTGTCTTGAGCCACATCTAAAAAAATATTTCTACAATCAAAAGTGGCCCATAAGTCGTTGATGATACAAATTTTTCTTTTTTTTTTTTTAGTCGAACACGTCTTATGTTATTGCATTTTTGCATTTTCCATCGAAATATAATGCATGTTTGTAAGAAAAGAAATTCTGGACGCAGCAAGTGCGTTATGGTAGCGAATTTTGATCAAATACTTCATATTTGAATAGCTCAATTTGCTATTAACCTATAAGGTTTACCAAAAAACGAGTTTTTTCGGAAACACTTTAAGTTTACTTTCGGAAATTGTTGTACATTTTCAAAGAATAAAGTTATTTTGATAAAACATGGCACATCGTTTTTACTATATAGGTTATACTGGTAACCAAATTTGATGCCTGCTTCCTTAAAAAAAACACATATTTGCTATTAAAAATATTTTTATGAAAAATCACTACCATAACGCACTTGCTGCGTCCAGACTTTAAATGTTTGAATTTTTGTAGCAGATTTGCAACAGTTTAAAGTTTCGTAAAGACTGGGGTTCGAAGTTTGACTTTACACATATTTTTCTTGTTTTATTGCAATATTGAAAAAAAGTCTAGACGCAGCAAGTGCGTTGTGGTAGCTAATTTTCATAGAACTGTTTTTAATGTTAAATATGTTTTTTAAGAAAGACATCAAATTTCGTAGATAGTACATATAACCTTTATAGTGGTAGAAAGCATGTACCGTATTTCATCAAACTAACTTTTTGTTTGAAAAAGTACAACAATTTCCCAAACATAAATTAAAAAATTTCCCAAAAAAATTAGTCTGAGTTTCCTGGCCAACGTATTTTACACAAAAACTACACCAGCAAAGATATAATTACTCACAGAAAGCTTTTTGACAGACATAAAAAAAAATTGCATACAAATTTTCCAACAATTTGTTTCAGGAGAATACTCCAGTTTTAACAAAGATTTGCGAAGTATTTCCAAAACTATGGAAAATCTCTTTGCAAAAATTCAAAAAAAATTACACAAAACTTGCTTGCAAAATTTTTTTCACGAAAAACCGAAAACATTCTTTTACGTGAATTCGCAAAGATTTTTTTACAATAACTTTTTATACGAAAATTTGCTGATCAAGAATTAATTATACACCTAATCTGAAAAATTTCAAAACAATGAAATAACCCGAAAATGATGGGCGGTATCAATTTTTTCTCTACAAACATGCATTATATTTCGATGTAAAATGCATCAATGTAATAATAAAAGTCTGGACGTAGCAAGTTTTTAATAGCAAATATGTTTTTCTTTAAAGAAAGTAGGCATCAAATTTACTTACTAGTATAACCTATATAGGCGAAACATAATGTACCATATTTAATCAAAATAACTTTATTTTTGAAAATGTAAAAAAATTTTCCGAAAACAAACTTTAAATGTTCCCGAAGGAACTGGTTTCCCAGCCAACGACCTTATAGGTTAATAGAAAATTGAGCTATTCAAATTTGAAGCATTTAATGAAAATTCGCTACCATAACGCATTGCTTCGTCCATAATTTCTTTTCTTACAAACATGCATTATATTTCGATGGAAAATGCAAAAATTCAATAATATAAGGTGTGTTCGATTGAAAAAAAAAAAGAAAATTTGTATCACCAACGACTTATGTGTCATCCTGTGATTGTAGGAATAATTTTTTAAGATGAAGCTCAAGGCACCCTATAAATAATGTATACATTTTTTTTCGTATCTTGTATTATAACGGATATATTGAACTTTATTGATTTGTTATTGAAATTCGCTAAAAGTTATATATCATAAACTCTATAGCTAAAACTACTGCCAAGGCATCAGAAAAAGGGTCTATTTGAAAGAAATTTTCTGGAAACATTTTTGTAAAATAAAGGACAACGACGGTTGAAGCTGTGACTTCAGTGTTTGTAAAACATTCTTCTCGTGACATTTTCTCTACATAATCCGTATTAATTTCCGGTTCTTTGCGTTAATTTTGCGAATTTTGACGTTTCAAACCCGGACTTTGAGCCCTCGTGGTGTGTTGTTGATATATATATATATATATATATATATATATATATATATATATATATATATATATATATATATATATATATATATATTCAACAACACACCGCGAGGGCTTACAGCATAAATACTATCGTACGTGGGTGTCGACAAGGAGAAAAGAGGAAACTTTTTAATTCTGGACTTGAAGGTTTGGAGGTTCGGAGGAGAAGAAAAAAGAAATGTGCCGGCAAGGAATTCCACAACTTGGAAGTCCTCGGGACAAAAGAGCATGCATAACAAGATGTTCTATGTCTAGTGACTTGGACAGTAAAAGGGTGCATTCGCTCTGTTCCCCTGGTAGATCTATTGGGGGCAGAAGGTGGAGGAACTATGGAAGAAAGCTCCCCTGAACAGTGCCCGTGCAGATATCTATAAAAGAGAGAGAGAGAGAGAGGTTACCAACGGCACGTTGGTGGGCAAGGGATGGCAGCCTTTGGGTGAGGGTAGAGCTCCAATGAGACGTATAGCTCTCTTCTGAATGGAGTCCAGGATAGCGAGTGTAGCAGCGGAACCCCAGATGTGGGAGCAGTTTCGAGGTTTGGCCTTATTTGTGAAGTATATAAGGCATAGAGATTAGCTGGTGAAAAGTATTTGCGGAAGAGGAAACCGAATTTCTTAGCAGCCGCTTCTGCAATTGATGTGACATGTTGGTGCCAATTGAGATTTCGATCCACGGAAATGCCAACAAGTGAAAAAGACTCATTACTTTTATTAAGTTGGTTGTTCATTGTGATGGGTCTAGGGCTGGTGCTTTTCTTATGAGATAGAAAACAAGACTGAGATTTGGTGGAGTTGAATTGTACAAGAGTTCTACTTCCCCAGTCTAATATTTTTTGGAGATCCACAGAGACAGAACCCTCCATGAGTCTGCGATGCTCATCTAATTGGGCTAAAGGGACAGGCTTGGAATATTGTATATTTGAGTGGAGGGTGCTGTCGTCCGCGTAACTGAGAACTGGGTTGGATATGTTAGAGAGGAGGTCATTGATGTGGAGAAGAAACAAAGGACGGGCTAAACCTGAACTTTGAGGGGCTCCTGCATTAATTGGATACAGTTTAGAGGAATGGCCATCCACGACAACAGAAATGCTCCGGTTGCAGAGGAAATTTGCTGTCCAGGTTGAGAGTTTTGGTGGTAGGCCATAGGCCGAAAGTTTATTAACCAGTGCTGCGTGCCAGCCCTAGTAGAGTGCATTGGATATGTCAAAGCGACAATCTGGGATTCACCGTGTAGTTCCGTATACTTGTTCCAAGAATGCGTGACTGCCTGTCGTGGATTAGACTGTGTCTTTCAAGAAATTTTAGTAATTCGGTGTTTATATACTTTTCCACAACTTTAGAGACAACTGAAAGGGGAGAGATAGTTGCTAGGAAGCGCTTTGGATCCCTTCTTGGGGACGGGTTGTGCCAGACTTGGACGAATGCTTTGAATATGCCTATAGCGACAATCTGGGATTCACCGTGTAGAAAACGAAGTACGTTTCTATTAAATTCTACAGTCAATCGTCATAATTATCGTTATTGGGCAGATAATAATCCGAAAAATTTTCACGAAGTCCACACTCAAACTCCACAGAAATTAAATGTCTGGACTGGCATATTTGGAGACCGTTTAATTGGACCAATTTTTCTTAATAGCAATTTGAGTGGCGAAACGTATTTTGAGTTACTAGAAGATATCGTTTACCCTCTACTAATTGACATTGTTGAAAATGATGATCGCTATCAAGAAAATCAATTAGTGTTTCAACAAGATGGAGCTCCTCCGCATTTTTCACAACGTGTTAGGGAGTTTTTGAACAGAGAGTTTCCAGGACAATGGATTGGGCGTAGAGGTGCTATTGAGTGCCCCCCTAGGTCACCGGATTTAACTCCTTTAGACGTCTTTCTATGGGGTCATTTGAAGAGTAGAATTTACGCAACAGTCTCTGGAGAAATGACGACGACGCATTGTTGAAAAATGCTATCTAATAACTCTACAAATGCTCCAGAATGTCAAGAGCTCGTTTTGAATAAAATTTGTACTTATATATGTAAGCTGGTGGTCAACAATTTGAACACTTACTTAACTGAATAAACATTGTTTAACGTTTGGTTTTGTTTTTTAGTTTTTTTAACGAAAAATTGACTAATTAGGGCATTTCTTATCACAACGAATGAAATACTTTCTTGCAATTCCAACTGTGAATAATTTTTAAACGAGTTGATAAAACTTCCAAAAAAATTAGTGTGCTGTATTCAGAAAAGAAAGAGCTTTCAAATGATGCAACACTCGATCCAGGTTCCCTATTTAAAATATAAAGGTTGTTATCACCACCCTTAAGTGGTTGATGTGACAAAGTTGAGTTTTATCTTAAAACATGTCCCCCTCAATATTAAAATTGACGTGTTTCATCGTTTCTTAAAAAAATAATTTCTCTGGACGCAAATCGGTCTGTCTCGTTTTCAATGCTCCAGCCTATATATATATATATATATATATATATATATATATATATATATATATATATATATATATATATATATATATATATATATTCCCTATTTATTTTTGATTATTGATGTTTACCTACTATAACATTAAGGTATGAAAAGAAAGGAAATAGATGTGGATAAAATTTTATGCAAATTCCCCGTTCAATATGTTAGCGATTGATGGGTTATAATTTTCCAAATTTTCTAGAGGAAATGGGACTTGGTATTAATATAATTTCTATCAGTCAAAATGTAACGTTATCCAGGTAAAAGAGCAAAACATAAGATGAGGAATGAGAACATGCGTACACAAGTCAAATAATCTTGCTTTATTATCTTTTTGTTTACAGTTGTCCTGACAGTGAAAACCTACATCTTAGTCTATCGATCCAAGAGCTCGTGATGAAAATACTGATTGCGTTATTTTACTTGAAGTAGCCTGTTGTCGGGTAAAGAAATCTGAACCCTAACGAAACTATGCACGTTTCCAAGATACACGTTTTTTATTTATTTTACACCACGCCAACAAAAATGTGATGCTCTGAAATTGACAACTAAGTTATTTAATTACAGTTTCGAACATTTCGAGTTGACACGCGTTTTTCTACCTTGCAATATACATTTTTAAAATAACATGTTACCGTGCAAAATTCCAAAGAGTCGGGACATGAAAAATGGCGAAAATTTATTTATTATTTAAGCGAAAGCTATAGAATAAAAATCAGATGCAGCAAGTGCGTTATGTTAGCGAATTTTTCATAAAAACTCTTTAGTTTTCTCAACTTAATATCCCATCCAGCTAGAATTTTCCGTTTCTTAAACTTAAGATAACATGTCCATCAAAATTAATAAAAATAACTTAGTTAATGCCAGAAATACAAACTTGTTTTTAGAGAAAACCCGGCTTGATTGGGTTGGCTCACGAACTCATCCAAGCGATTAACAAAGGTATAGTTATGAATTTGACAGGCCCCTTTTTTTGTTCGAAGTTTTGCAGAACGTGTTTTCACGAAAATTCCAAAGGAAATTTGTACGAAAGTTTGTTAAAACAATATAGGGGTTCTAGAAGTTTCTTTATTGAAATTCGCTAGAAAAAATTGCTGCCACAAATTCGATAGTTTGGGAAATTTTTTTGACAAAAAGTCATTAAAAGAGTTTTTTTGCGAAAATGCAGATCTAATATTTGTTTACGAAATAGAAACAAGAAGCTATTTTTACAAAATTGAAAATTATTTACGAAAATTAAGAAACAAAGGAGGGGCTAAAGCTGAACCTTGAGGGACTCCTGCATTAATTGGATACAGTTTAGAGCAATGGCCATCCACTACAACCGAAATGCTCCGGTTGGAGAGGAAATCTGCTGTCTAGGTACAGAGTTTTGGTGGTAGGCCATAGACCTACTTTGGATATGTCTAGAGCGACAACCTGGGATTCACCGTGTAGTTCCAGAGACTTGTTCCAAGAATGGGTCACAAAGGAAAGGAGGTCGGCAGTTGATCTGCACTGACGGAATCCATACTGCCTGTCGTGGATTAGACTGTTTTCCAAGAAATCTTAGTAATTTGGTGTTTATATACTTTTCCATCACTTTAGAGACGACTGAAAGGAGAGAGAGGCCTGTAGTTGCTAGGAAGCTGTTTGGATCCTTTCTTGGGGACGGGTTGTACTCGAGCAGTTTTCCAGTTACTAGGGAATATGCCTCTATTTTAAGATGTCTGAAACAGACGAATGAAGACAGGAGCAAGTTCTGATGCGCATTTTTTGAGAACAATTGCTTGGATCTCGTCAAGGCCAGAGGCTTTTCTGGTATTAAGAGAAGAGAGCATCTTTCGTACCTTTTTAGTTTTGAAAATTGTATCCGTTATTTGGAGGTGGGTTGAGAGTATAATTGCCCGCGAACAACGAGGCAAAAAGTTCAGCCTTGCCCAGATCACTAGAAACAATTTCATCCCCTAAAATTAGAGGTGCGAACGTGCTGTTGCAGAAATTATTCCCAATAGATTTAGCAAGAGTTCAGAAGGGTTTGCTGCCGTTGGAGCTTGAGAGGGCTTTATTTTTGATGTGGTTATTAAACGAGTCTTTTGCCTCAGAAAAAATACAGACATAGCGGTTTCTTGCTTGTTAAATGCTTGACGGTTTTCTTGACTGGGATTGTGTAGAAGTGTTTTGTGAGCTTTGACCTTTTCAAGCCTGGCCTTGTCACAGAATTTAAAGAACCAGGGCTTTTGAGTTGCTGAAGAGGTTTTCTGTGTACCTGGAATAAATAATTCCATGTGAGCTTGGATAATTGCTGTGGCGTTTTGTGAGATATCAGAGGGGTCAGGATGAGAGAAGCAGACAGACGCCCATGTAAATGAGGAAAAGTATTCCCGCATTTCGTCCCAGTTCGCGGAGTTGTAGCGCCAAACGATACATGGGTGTGATGACTGTGTGACCTCGGGTTGCATTGCGCAGGAAGCAGTGACCATGCCGTGGTCTGAGCGACCAAGGGGGGCGGTAATTGATGACTTATGGCATTCAGGTTTTGTAGTAAGAAGGAGAACCAAGGGATTTGAGCTGTGTGTTGGGATGCGAGGAAAGTAAGTTGTTTGCTGAACCATATTGGCTAAATAATTGCTGACTGCAAAGGCCTCCGCTGCTCTCCCTTGTGGATCGGTTTTTGAAGATCCTAGCGATTCCTTATTATGGACATTGACGTCACCAAGACTAGTAACCTTGGAGGAAGGATAGTTAGAAATCAGACGGTCGGTTTTTTCAGAAAGGTAGTCGAAGAGCTGGACAATGTTGTTGTCAGAAAGTGACCGGTAAATGCAACAGATGAATTTAGTTGCAGCCTTGAGAGAAAGTTTCATCCAAAGTATATATCTTCTTCCAGCTTCTAAATTGGGGAGTCTGGTGCAGGGTAGATTGCTACGGACGTATGCGCACACGCCTCCTTACAATCTAAAGGAAGCAAGGAGCTCATACCCCGGGAAATTAAGGTGATTAGTGGCGGTTTTGGCACTGATTTGGGTTTCGGTGGGGAAGAGGAATTGACGCCTATTAGCCTGGAGGAAATGGTGGACGGAGTTCAGGTTATAATTTAGGCCACATATATTCGAGAAGGATATGTTAAATCTTGATGCCGGCGCCCCTGCACACCCATCTCCCGGAGATCCGAATGGAAGAGTATTTTATCTCCGGAATCTTTTGTACAGGGAGGTGCCATCATCATTTTTGTTTATAAGGGAAAGCGACTCATACACCAGAACCGGAAACGACCGTTGGGACTTCACCGGCCCCTTAATGTAAGGGGTGGTACGTCATCGGGCGTGAAAATATCCTTTACTATCACGTAAAAGAAAAGTCCACTACCACCTGCCAGATATATATATATATATATATATATATATATATATATATATATATATATATATATATATATATATATATATATATATATATAACTAAATTCTATGACATAATTGTAACGTGTGTGATAAAAATTGTAATTCAGAAACCATTCGCGATTGCAACAGCACAACGAATTTTGAACAAAACGGTTTGTCAATGTTTTTCTAACAAAAAATAATTGACATAAAGGCACAATGCTAGTACAAACAGTTGTTCTAATATACTACGTTTGCTAAGTTCATTTTTGATGTGTCAACATATTTGATACATACTGAACAATACAACGCAAGATAAACGAACAAGTCCAGGATAAACAATCCCAAAATAAGACGATCTAGAACGCTAGTTCAAGGTTACAAAGTTGAGGAAAGTTTGCTTTCCAACTGAGCGTTAATAGAAGGAAATGATGACACAATTATGTATCTATTTTCGTTAAATTATTCGCCCATCATAATAGCTGTATGTTATCTGTTGATTTTTACCGTTTGGAGCTTAACAGTGATGTTGACAACATTGGTCAAACATTATATACAAACGTTTCAGCTTCATTCATAGCTTTCGAAAACGTTAAAATACTAAACATCAAATAGGATACTTAATCAAACTACTAACAGTTGGCTTATCTGGAGATACAGAATAGAGATTTCATCCCTGGCTTCACAAGTGTTGGTTTTCTTTTTTTATATTGTTTATTGAAAAACTTTATGTTTTTGATAGCGAGCGGTGATGAGCTGGTTCAAAAAGTTTGTCTCAATTTTAGCAATTTTTTAGTACAATCTAATTTTAATCTTGGTTTCAATTGAAACATTTATTTTTTTCAGAGCTACGCAATATGGTAGGTTCACCAGTTCTTGGGGCAGCCGTAGGTATCGGTGGGACTTTGGTGTTGGCTGTGACTGTAGTTATGTATTGCTATTATCAAAAACGGCGTAAAGCAAAAGAATGGCAGTCTTTGGATATCAAGATATTTAACAAGAATACCATTAAACCTACATACACCGTCCATAACAAAAACGTAAGTTGCTCTAAATTGATTTACTTATTTTTCTTATTTTTTACCTTAAAGTATTAGGTTAAAGTATTCTGCTATGAAAACTTTTAATTCAAGACCTACCAAGGAACTTTTAACCTCCTCGTTTTCTATTACTGACACCATCGTACAAATTCGTACACTCCTGCTCCATTCAAATTGGTACAAGAACACCAATGACAATAAGTGATGATGAACAAATTAAGATAGCGCAGGAATTGTGCCCTAAACACGAATTCAAAGAATGACCGAGAATGGAAGTGAAGTCGGAGGATATTACGCCTTGTACAGGGTGATTCTTTATAATGTCGCCCCCCTTTAACTTTGTTATTTGAAATGTCCCAAAAAAATTGAAAGTATGGTTATGTAGGTGCTAAAAAATACTTTTTTTCTATGTATAAAAAAAATTTGAAAAATGATCAGTATACAGGGAAAACCAAAAAGTTCATTTTTTTTCAATGGATCACCCTATATATGAATTTATTTTTCGATTCCTCGTAAAATTCTAAGCATAATTTATATAACATACTGTATACTTAAAATGAATAGTTTTTGAAATATTCGCATTTGAAACGTTATCATCAAATATTTAATCAAACAACTGTCACAAATCAAGAAGTCTTAGGATACCATGCTTTTAATTGAAAACAAATAACTGACAGTGACATTCTTCCAATATTGTTGTAGTTGTATTGTTTAGTAAGTAAAAAGGCCGTACTCAGACAGAGAAAGAAGATTTATTTTAAGTTATTATATTAAAAATAATTTAAATTGTCGCGCTGCCATTAGCAATATCATAGAAGATAATCCCGGTATGCATGTCCCAACTCGAAAAACGTTCACATCTATAGGAAGTTTCAAGAAACGTCAAATTTACAAAGGACAAAAAGAACAGCTGTGAACGTAGGAGAAAGTGCAGAATTGAATATTTTACTTGCTATAGAAGAGAATACAAACAATTCCAAAAGAAACATTTCAAAGACATTACGAGCAACACAAGAAAATATTCAGCGAACTTAATACAGTAAAATCCAAAGAATGTTAAGAAAATGGAATCTAAAGCCATATAAGATTAAACCCACTACAAAGCTTACCCAAATGCAAAAAAAGGTGATCGGGTCGCATTTTGTCAACTGATTCTAGACAGAATAAACATAAATATCAATTTTTTGAAAACAGTTCTATGGACTGACGAGTTACCTTTTCTACTAGTGGCCTGTTTAACCGAAAAAATACCTGACGATGGGCAAGAGAGAATCAACATTCTTATAGGGAATTTAAGTTCCAAGGGCGACAATCCGTAAATGTGTGGTGTGGTATCTTGGGCGATCGAGTTATCGGTCCATATTTTTTTGATACTGTTTTAAATGGAGGCCGCTATTTAGATTTCTTGGAAAACGAGTTCGAAGAATATTTAGACGATTTGCCTTTAAATATATTACAAAATATATTTTTTTAACAGAATGGAGCACCCCCTCGCAACATTCGTGCTGTGCTTAATTACCCAAATGAAAGGTTTCCTGAATGGATTGAAAGAAATGCGCCAATTAAATGGCCTGCAAACAGCCCCCATTTCACACCTATGGGTGCGTTTCTTTGGGGTTATATAAAAAAACCGTGTATACGACCACCAAATTGAAACTAAATTATTAATTTAAATGAAAATAACCCAGCATTCATAACAGATTCATTAGAGAAAATGTGAAGAACCAATATACAATGTGTTAAAGAAAATGGAGGCCCGGTAGAGCATCTTTATATTTAATTAGAAACTGTTTTTGTTATATTATTATTGTTAGATTTCTTGATTTGTAACAGTTGTTTTGGTTTAATAAAATTTGTGATGATAACGTTTCATATGCGAATATCCTAGGACTTCTTGATTTGTAACAGTTGTTTAATAAAATATTTGATGATAACGTTTCAAATGCGAATATTTCAAAAGCTATTCATTTTAAGTATACAGTATGTTATATAAATTATGCTTAGAATTTTACGAGGAATCGAAAAATAAATTCATATATAGGGTGATCCATTGAAAAAAATGAACTTTTTGGTTTTCCCTGTATACTGATCATTTTTCAATTTTTTTTTATACATAGAAAAAAAAGTATTTTTTAGCACCTACATTACCATACTTTCATTTTTTTTGGGACACTTCAAATAACATAGTTAAAGGGGGGCGACATTATAAAGAATCACCCTGTACAGATGAAGACATAAGGGAAGCAGGCCGAAGGATGAAATCTGGTAAAGCTGCAGGTCCGGATGGTCTACCGATCGAGATTGTTGAGAGAGAGACATCTGAAGAGTTTGGAGGTGTTCGATAAATGTATTCAGGTGTTAATACTTTTACAGATATGATCAGAGGTAGGATGATAACTTTTCCGTGTTTCTAGATCTCCTTAGTTTATATCGACAAGGCGTAGTCATCTTCGCTGCGTACTTGTGACCAATGTTATTGTCGTTTGGGACCGAAATGTCGACAAAAAGAGTCTATTTTGTGGGTTTGTGGATCAATGTGATTTGAGGTCTGTTTGATATTATCGCATGACCATGCGGATAGTACGGTTTCAGTTCAAGGCAACCTCATCTTCATTGCCCATGGCGCTTTCTGGTGATAGGGGTTCCTCTGTGAGCTCGTACCTTCTAGCCAGTTTCATATCTACTATGTTACTCTATTCTCGCTATGGCGGGAGTTTATATGTCTTACGAGAGCGTTTCCAAATAAAATAAATTTATATTTAATCTGGTTGTAAGACAAGGGCCCTTACTATTCAGTAAGGTTTCAATAATATGTTTTCTAGAGGTTAGCAACGAGGTTAACCAAGCCAAATATTTTTATTATTATTATTTTTGGGAATTTTTTGTCGTTCTTTTAGTGAATTTTCTTTAAAAAAATCACTAATGAGGAGATCCCGACTTTTGAATTTTGAAAAAATTTCTTCAAATGAGCGCTACATAGGCCCCCCAGAACACATATCCGGGGGCAGTCTCAATTTATATATATATATATATATATATATATATATATATATATATATATATATATATATATATATATATATACGTATCACACCGATAACTCAAAAATAATGGGCCGATTATGATTAAATTTGGTGAATAAATTTATTTTGCAAATGGCTTGGATAAGTTCGTTATCCAGGAAAATCTGCCCAGGTTTTCCCGGAAAATTTTGTGTTTTCTTTCGAAAAAAATTATGTCTCCGGAATTAACAAAGTAAGGGCAACCAAATTTGGTACGCTTATAGGTAAGCTACCTACCAAAATTTAGCTATGTAGGTCAAAAGAGAAAAAAGTTATAGGCATTTAAAGAAAAATAAATTGAGGTTTTCCTCAAAACGTCAAAAATCGCGATTTTAAGCGTCAATTTGGCAAATAAGTTGAATCTAATACGGGCTATGGAAATCAAATGTCTCAATATATCCGTTATTATGCAAGATATGAAAAAATATTGTATACATTAATTATAGGGTGTCTTGAGGTACATCTTAAAAAATTATTTCTACAATCACAGGTTGGCCCATAAGTCGTTGGTGATACAAATAATATTTTTTGAGTCGAAAACGCCTTATGTTTTTGCATTTTCCATCGAAATATAATGCATGTTTGTAAGTTAAGAAATTCTTCTTATTTGAAAAGCCAATTTGCTATTAACCTATAAGGTTGACCAAGAAACGGATTTTTTCGGTTACACATTGTTTTTACTATATATGTTATACTAGTAATCAAATCTGATGCCTGCTTTCTGAAAAAAACACACATATTTGCTATTAAAAACATTTTTATGAAAATTCACTACTATAACGCACTTGCTGAGTCCAGAGATTTTTTTTTAATCAAACACGCCTTATGTTATTGCATTTTTGCATTTTCCATCGAAATATAATGCAGGTTTGTAAGACAATGCAGCAAGTGCGTTATGGTAGCGAATTTTTATCAAATGCTTCATATTTGAATAGCCCAATTTGCTATTAACCTATAAGGTTGACCAAGAAACGAGTTTCTCCGGGAACACTTTAAGTTTACTTTTGGAAATTGTTGTACATTTTCACACAATACAGTTATTTTTATGAAACATGGCACATTGTTTTTACTATATAAGTTATACTGGTAACCAAAATTGATGCCTGCTTTCTTAAATAAAAAGAAAACACACATATTTGCAATAAAAACATCTTTATGAAAATTCTCTACCATAACGCACTTGCTGCGTCCAGAGTTTTTATTAATAGGTTGGATGAGTTTGTTAGCCAGCCCGGTCGGTCCAGTTTTTTTCACCAAAAATAATATGATTTTTCTGAAAAAAAATGTATCTTAAAAAATGACAAAGTTATTTAAATTAAATCTGGCATACATGTTGTCCTGATAGATCCTCTACTATATACCAAAATTCAACTTTTTGGGTTAATAGCAAATTGAGTTGTTGAAAATTGAAGCATTTAATGAAAATTCGATACCATAACGCACTTATTGCGATCCGAATTTTTTTTATAATTGGGATACATTATTTAGTTAACGAAAGTTTTTGAGCCATGATAGATTATGTATAAAGAGTCCTGTTTGTGCGAATAAATACAGGACAATAATTCATTTATCTGAGGACTAAAATAGACCCTTGCCGTTGAAACGGATCGAGGGGTTTTCCATTATAAATCAAATAAGCAGCATATTAAATGAAAATACTCTTATAATTTTAAATACGCCGGCTTTTAAGTTACTTTATTGACTTACTTCCTATCGGAGAGGAAATAAATTGCACATTGAGTTAAGAGCAACGGAATTTTAAAATTCCTTTATAAATTATTTCATTGAACTCATTACGTTATAAAATGCATCAGGGCGTTGCAAATTTTGAACACTTGCTGAAAATTTTATTAAGCCCACCTTAAACTGAAATGTTAGAATACTAACAGGATATTTAGTTACGTTATTGAAAATTATTGAGTTAGGTGAATAGCTGGAAAAAGGGAACAGAGATGACAAGGGTTTTCTGAATTTTATTGGCCCTGGTGATGGGTTAACCTTTGAGGCAAATGAATGGAACATAACAGTTGGCATTTTTAGAGTATTTTTTTTGTTCCCTCGGGGCTCTTCCGCAGCGTTGCCGCCCCGATAGCACTGCAACCTTTGGTTGATTGTACATACCCTTAGTCTTACTCCACCCATTCCAAAATCACAGTGCGTTGACCTAGTCTGCACAGCGATTGGTAGGGTGCAGTTTTATATTTCTGTCTCCGGTATAGGCTGACCGTAGATCAGTTGTCTTTTCCGGTTCAGAGCTTTACACTCGCACAAGATGTGCTGGGCTGATTCCTCCCCATCGCAGCAGAGTCTGCATGCGAGGTCCCCTTCGAACCGCCTCATTTTATGCAGGTGTTTCTTGACGGCCATGTGTCTCGTCAAGAGACCTGTTGTGTTTCTGAGCTGTCCTCTGCTAATATTTAGCAGCTCCACAGCTCTCTTTGAACTGGGTCCGTCAATTATTGACTTCCCATGTCTGAGCCCTGGACAGTCCGCCCAGTACACCTTGTGTTGGTTTCTGACCCAGGACTTAATGGTTCCCCTGGCAGTGATCTTTGACACGCCCAGAGCCGGTTCTGGTCCCATAAATGGTTCTGCTGACCCTCTCTTCGCGAGGCTGTCAGCTTCTTCATTGCCTTTGACCCCCGAGTGATCCGGCACCCAGATGAGGGTCACCTCATTCTGCCCAGCCAGGTCGCTCGTCTTGTCTCGGCACTCACTCACCAGCCAGGAATTTACCCGTGGGCTACTTAGTGCCTTAAGGGCTGCCTGGCTATCTGTGGCTATGAGGATCCGCTTGTTGGTGTCACCCCTCCTCTTGTTCTCTCGCACACAGTGTAGGATGGCGTACATCTCGGCCTGAAACACCGTTGCATGGGCTCCGAGGGAAATACTATGACTTACCCTCGGTCCTTCCGAGTAAACACCTGCCCCCGTCCCACGCTCCCCGCCGGATCCGTCCGTGAACCAGACGAGCGCGTCCCGTGGTATGCCCGGCGTCTCCTCCCGCCATGCCTCGCGGTCGGGGATTTCCACGGTAAAGTTGTTTTCCCTGCACATTCGCGGGCTCGCGAAGTCTGACCTCATTTCAAGCATGGGTTCCTTCACGATCTCCTGAATTTTGCAGTGGCCCCTGAAACCTGGGTTGATCTTCAGTTTTATAGTATTGGATAAATTAGAACTTAAGTCAATAATATTTTAAATGGGCAATAAAAGTGGCTCAGCATATATAAATATTGAATTAATAAAACAGAGTTATGAGGCAGTTGCTGATCTTCTGCTGCGCATTATTAATTCGTCGCTAATAAATGATGTTATTCCAATACAACTTAAAACATCTGAAGTAATGCCGGTCGAGAGCAAGTGCATCTAAGTGTGAGGAATTTAGGGCTGTAAATATACTTCCTGCTGTCGATAAAATACTCGAAAAGGTTGTATACAAACAGTTGCTATGCCATTTTGAACACAATGATATTATATGTGAACAACAATCGGGTTTTAGGGGGAAACATAACTGCAATACTGCATTACAATATATTATATCAGACTAGAAACAGAAACTTGATACAGGGGATGTGCTCATTGCTGTCTTTCTGGATATGTGTCGAGATTTTTATACGGTGGATTTTTAAATTATTTTTATTTCAACAACACACCATGAGGGCTTACAGCCTAAATAGTATCGTACCGTGGGTGTCGACAAGGAAGAAAGGGGCAACTTGTCAATTCTGAACTTGAAGGTTTGGAGGTTCGGGGGAGAAGGAAAAAGATGTGCCGGCAAGGAATTCCACAACTGGGAAGTCCTCGGGAGAAAAGAGCGGGCATAACAAGATGTTCTATGTCTGGTGACCTGGACAGTAAAAGGATGCATTCGCTCTGTTCCCCTGGTAGATCTGTTGGGGGCAGCAGGTGGAAGAACTATGGAAGAAAGCTCCTCTAAGCAATGCCCGTGCATATATCTATAAAACAGAGAGAGGTCACCAACGGCACGTCAGTATGCAAGGGATGGCAGCCTTTGGGTGAGGGTAGGGTCACCAATGAGACGTGTAGCTCTCTTCTGAGTGGAGTTCAGGATAGCGAGTGTAGAAGCGGCAGCAGCACCCCAGATGTGGGAGCAGTATTCGAGGTTTGGTCTTATTTGTGCAGTATATAAGGTATATAGATTAGCTGGTGAAGAGTATTTGCGAGCCCGGAAGAGGAAACCTAATTTCTTAGCAGCCGCTTCTGCAATTGATGTGACATGTTGATGCCAATTGAGATTTTGATCCAGAGAAATGCCAACAAGTGAAAAGGACTCATTACATTGAATAACTTGGTTGTTTATTGGGATGGGTCTAGGGCTGGTGTATCTCTTATGAGTAAGAAAGCAAGACTGTGATTTGGTGGGGTTGAATTGTACAAGATTTTTATTTCCCCAGTCTAATATTTTTTGGACATCCACGGAGATAGAACCCTCCATGAGTCTGCGATCCTCATCTAATTGGGCTAAAGAGACAGGCTTAGAATATTGTATATTTGAGTGCAGGGTACTGTCGTCGGCGTAACTGTGAACTAGGTTGGATGTGCTAGAGAGGAGGTCATTGATGTGGAGAAGAAACAAAGTAGGGGCTAAAGCTGAACCTGATACATTGATATATAAACTCAAATGTTATGGAGTCAGTACCGTTCTTAAACTGCTTGAAAATTACTTACACTGCAGATCACAAATAAAGAAGTGGGGCGAAAGTAAGTCTACACCAAAAGAAGTGAATATAGGTGGCCACAGGATAGTGTATTGGGGCCCTTATTGTTCATTATATATAAATATATATATATATATATATATATATATATATATATATATATATATATATATATATATATATATATAAATTATATAGTTAAAGTAGTTTCTGACTGTAAGATACAGTTATTTTCAGATGATAAGTTATTATATCTGTCGGGTAGGAAATTCCAAATGCTGGTAGAAACTGTCATTGAAGATTTGGCTCTGATTAATAGGTGGTTAAGGAGTAATAATCTCAAACTGATTGCTTCTAAAACTAAGTCTATGACTGTTGCCGGAGAGGGTTGACTGACAGACTACATACTGATGTACCATTGATTAAAATGATGGATGTTGAAATTGAACGAGTTACTAAGATGAAATACCTTGGCATTATTATAGATACCAGTCTCAATTTCAGGGATCCTGCAAACTATATAGCAGGAAAGATGGAAAGAAAACTGGGTGTACTAATACGAGTTAACAGTAGTACAACTTGTTACACTGCTTTGTAGATTTATAAGAGTGTAGTTCTTCCACACTTTATGTACTATCAGACTGTTCTCTTTATGCTCTGCAAAGAGGATATTAATGGACTGCAGAAGGTACAAAATAAGGCAATGCGTACATTGTTGCGATGCAGTAAGCACACAAGTATAAAATATATGTTGAGAACATTAGAATGGATGATTGTGGAAGATCTATGGTATTGTTTCAGACTCTGACATTTGTGTACAAGACACGCCCCTGAGTACTTGTCGGGAAAACTGCTACATACCTCCAGTATACATGAATATCATACTACGCAAAGTAGAGATATATATCTGGAAGGACCCCAACTGAGACATACACAGATCTCAGTGATTTATGATTTAGGAGTGAGAGCATACAGTGGTTTACCTCAAAGTATTAAAGAATCTCCCAGTGTTCGCTTATTTAAAATTTGGCTAAGAGACTATATGAGAAGTGCAGTAAGCAATTAGTGACGGTACTGTTAGGGGTAGTAATAGTAAGGATGACAATCAAGTACATATATGTATAAGTGTATAATGTAGGATTAATGCTGGTAAAGTTTATTTTATAAGTTTGTGATTAGAGCCTCGGTGGTTCAGGGGCAAGAACGTGTGCCTCTGAACCGAAGGGTACTGGGTTCGATCCCAGGGTTTTCCTATCAGTTTTTCAGTACAAACTGTAACATTAATATCAACCGAGGTTCTGGCATTATATTTGAGCAAGTTGAATGTCTGCACGTTCCGCCCTTCGAAGGGGGCGTAAAGCCGCCGGTCCCGTGTCCATGCGACGTTGGGCACGATAAAGATACCTACTCTCCTTACAGAAAGGCAGGGGTGAAACTGCTCCCTGGCGTCGGTGATTGGCCATAGTCGCGGAAATAGGCCGACGTTATTATTATTATTATTATTATTATTATTATTATTATTATTATTATTATTATTATTATTATAACCCACATCATTTTTGTTGCAAGGACGATTTTACATTTGCGGCTAAAGATCTCATTAGACGATGAAGTAGATAAAATTAGTCGTTTTTCTTCCTAACAAAATTCTATACACCCTGGAATGTCTATTGGAGATACCTTGAATCATCCAATAATCAAGCATTGACTACATTATTTTAAAAGTAACAAGAAATATATCCAATAGGTAGCGCTACTGACTAATTAAAAATCAATTCTGGCGCTAGAGTCGACTGGTAAAGCCGATAAGGTTGCAAACTTCAAGGAAGTCAAACCTAGATTGCAGAGGTGGCATCAAGTGAACTACTAAAGCATAAAGATAAAGCATAAAGATAAAGGTAGTCCTGATAAAGCTAGTGCGTTACGGTAGCAAATATTCTTTGAAAACTAATGTTAAAAGGTGTTGCCAAAAAACAAATAATTGTTAAAAAAACATCACAGTCTAAATGCGATGTTTCCTTGTCTTAACCAACTCTTTTCATTTCATTGTAGCTTTCGCAGTTCACCAATTGAAACGGGCTTCCCAGAAGATTCCCTCTTGGTCAACCTTTTCCCCTTTTCCAGAAAATCTCCACTCAGTCTACTTTTTCTTTTTTACTTCCGTATGATCTTAAACATGTGAAAATATAGTTACGGTGTATTGGTCGGTCGGAAAAACAAGGTTAACTCGAGTGCCACCACGTTATAAGAATATCTAAGGTTTTGGGAAATAGTGGAAGCCCCAATAAGTAGCAGACGAATTTGTGACGGAGCACCCCGTGGAAGCAGCATACCTAGGCAGATTCTAGTGGAGATGATAATTTTCCAGGGGTCGAATAGTTGAGATAGCCATGAAATATATACATAAAAATAAATATTTATAACCAAGTTATTCAAAGTAATGAGACCTTTTCCCTTGTTGGCATTTCTGTAGATCGAAATCTCAATTGGCATCAGCATGTCGCATCACTTGCAGAAGCGGCTGCTAAGAAATTAAGTTTCCTCTTCCGTGCTCGCAAATACTTTTCACCAGCTATTCTCTATACCTTATATACTTCACAAAAAAGGCCAAACCTCGAATACTGCTCCCACATCTGGGGTGCCGCTTTTACACTCCTATCCTAAAGTCCATTCAGAAGAGAGCTATACGTCTGATCGGTGACCCTACCCTCACCCAAAGGCTGCCATCGCTTGCCCACCGACGTGCCGTTGGTGACCTATCTCTCTCTCTCTCTCTCTCTCTCTCTATTATAGATAGATGCACGGGCACTGCTCAGATGAGCTTTCTTCCATAGTTCCCCCACCTGCTGCCACCAACAGATCTACCAGAGGAACATAGCGAATGCAACCCTTTTACTGTCCAGGTCACCAGACATAGAACATCTTGCTATGCCCCCTATTTTGTCCCGAGGGCTTCCAAGTTGTGGAATTCCTTGCCGGCGCATGGTTTTCCTTCTCCTCTAAACCTCCGAACCTTCAAGTCCAGAATTAACAAGTTGCCTCTTTCCTCTTTGCCGACACCCATGGTACGATAGTATTTAGGCTGTAAGCCCTCGTGGTGTGTTGTTGAAATATAAAAAAAAATAAAGTAAAAGGTTCTCACCGGGACTGATTGACAAAATAAACGGTATGAAAAATTAAACCGCGCGTATCACCGCTCGTTTCATTTGGCGCAAGCATAAGGACTTCAAACGCACAATTACTCTCGTTCCAACGGATTTGAACCATTAAGGGTTTTGACCAAGTCATTGTGACACAGAAAGTTCGATACTCTACAATATCCCGTCCTTCTGACCCCCCTTGGAGTTGTATTAGGGGATGGAATATCGTAGACTATTTGTAAACCTCAAAACCCCAAGCTATTTCCTCAAGTATGGCCACCTAGTGGGTTTCTATTGGGAGGTGGGTGCGCGTCCATTAACATTCTGGCAACAATTGAAAAGTAGAGAAGTTATTTAGAGCGCGTTAACAGTCATAAACTTGATTTCATCATCGTGTCACGCAGCAGTATTCTGATCATAAAAAATTACTTCTGATCGTATGCATACAAAAAAAAGTCTGGAGGCAGCAAGTGCATTATGGAAGTGATTTTTTATAAAAATGATATAGTAAATATGTCTTTTTAATGCAAGCAGTCATCAATTTGGTTACCGGTATAACCTATATAGTAGAAACAATGTGTCATATTTTATCAAGATAACTTATTGCTTGAAAATGTACACAAATTTTCCGACAATAAACTTTAAATGTTGGTTTGCTAGCCAACAAACCTTAGGTTAATAGCAAATTGAGTTATTGAAATTTGAAGCATTTTATGAAAATTTGCTACTAAAACACACTTACTGAGTCTCGATTATTTTTCTTACAAACCTATTTCGATAAAAAATGCAATAAAATAATGGTGTTTGAAAAAAAATTGATTGTCAAAATAATTTTATAAAATGCAGCTCAAGACACCCTGTAATTAACTTTTTTTCTCGTCTCTTGTATAATAATTATTATATTGAGCTTTATCGTAGAAATGCGTCACCCTGTATATACGTAAACAGATAAAAATTGAACGTAAACCCGGATATGGATTCTAGGGGGGCTAGTTTGCACTGATTTGAAGAAATCTTTTTAAAATTCTAAAGACGCGGTCTCCTCATTGAAGAATTTTTTGTACGAAAATTAGCTAAAAATTATAGACCCTTAAACCATAAACTTAAATAAAACTACCGCCAGAGAGGAAATAACTAACCTGTTGCATATCAGCCCTTTTTGTAAAATTTCGATCTTTTATATCTGTTGACAAACTTCACAAACACTGTTTAGTCCACCCACTAACATTAATGAAATCGTAAGGGAATAATTTCCACTTGTATATTAAAATTCCCAAATAACACAAATAATTTGTCAACTGAAATTGAAAACAGATAACCGATCTAATAATAAACGATAAACATCAGTTACAGCGTGTAACTGACATGCGCAATGACATCAAATGTTCCGTTGCTAGGTAACGACTCAGACCTACTGGATCTCATATACTTATAAACCAGTTTTTGCCATTGTCAATAATGGTACATAGTTAGCTCTTTCCCAAAGAAAATTTCCACCGAATTTCATCGAAATAACTTTATAACTTTGGGAGAAAAATTTTTTTTCGAAATAAAACTCAAAATTTTTCCGGAAAACCTTGTCCGATTTTCCTGGCTAACGAACTCATCCAAGTTATTAATAAAAGAAAGGCACTTGCCCAGTTTCATCAAAATCGGTTAATTATTTTTTGAGATATCGATTGAATATATATATATATATATATATATATATATATATATATATATATATATATATATATATATATATATATATATATATATATATACATAATAATCGAAATTTACGCGAGTTTTTGTGTGACAAATTAAATTAGGACAGGATGAAAACTTTTAAGACTTAATTCAATTTGAATAGCACATCTGGTTGTTTGTTCTGGCCCTAACTTAGTGAAACCGTTCCATACTTAACACAGCCGTAGACTTTTCCCGTTGCTTCACAAATGCTTGTTTCTTCTGCAACCGATTTCAACTTTTACTGGACGCAGCAAGTACGTTAAGGTAGCGACTTTTCATTAAAGTTTCTAATTTCAATAGCTCAATTTTCTAATAACCTAACGTTCGTTGGCCAGGAACCAGTTTTTTCGGGAATGTTTTAAGTTTAGTTTTGGAAAATTTTGTACATTTTCAAACAGTAAAGTCACTTTGATAAAACATCGTAGATTGTTTCTACTATATAGGTTATACTGGTAGCCACATTTCATGCCTGCTTTCTTCAAAAAAGAAATAATATTTGTTATTAAAAACCTTTTTATGCAAATTAATTACCATATCGCACTTACTGCGTTCAGACTTTTTCTGAATATTTGTATGCCTTATGATGTTTTTGTATATTCATTGGTTGCAGCAGCTTTCATTTGTGTGCTTCGACCTATGCTGCTGTTTTGTAGGTATATTTGTGTATACCTATTTATATTATAACTTTATTTGTCTTTTTGTTTGGGTTTTTTTCAGGTAGATTTTGTTTGTATGCATACTATATCTTGACATGTGTAATGCAGCACTGTGTAAATACACCAATAAACAGTTATTATTATAGTTAGTTATAAGACACTGGCGTGAAAACAGTAAAATTATATTATGATAAAAGATCGGTTGTGGATAAAGATTTCAATTCACATTCCCCACCTTAACACACTTGCTAGGTCCAGACTTTTCATATCAATCGGTATTTTATGTCTTTTTTATACGAAAACACAAAATACATGTGATTTCTAGTTTATATGAAAGGCAGAACAGCGAGAAAATCATGCAGTTAACCATAATAAAACATGTAAGTGTTCGGTAACACAACGAAACAGTTTCTTGCAGTAATTAAGAGGTGGTTGCGCTGCACTGTACAATGATTTATATCCCTATTCAAAAATTTCTCATAAAGTTCTGTTGGATTTACGTCAGCAGGTATCCTGGATGCAGTAGTCAAATCAGGAGCTGCATCTCTCACACATATCCAGCGATCCGGTGAGAGATTAGCGGAGGGAACGTTTGTCGCGGATAGCCAAGCGCGTTGCTTTCCCCCAACCTGTTGAAACCCGGACTCGGGAGTTACTCCGGACTCTCATGTAATCAGCAAACGACGAGTCGACATTCAGTCAGGACACAGAGTCCCATAAACACAGACCACCCTCTCGTTCTACCCTCAAACATGCTCGTCCAGTGCAACAGTGATTAAAAACAAATAAAAAAATGTAAAGCAAAGTGATGTTGGGCGGCCATCAGGGTGAAACAGGACAGTGTAGAGCTAGTGAAAATTAATATATTAATGAAAATGTCTGGGATGGGTCCGGCGAGTTGTTGGGTTACGCACAAGAGATTGGAGGCATGGGCAAAAGCTGCGAAGGAGCGTGCTCTGAGAGCGACTGCCAAACAAAAAGAGGACAAGACGGATAATGGTAGTAGCAATAGCAACAGCAGCAATAACAGCTTGGAGGTATTTGTTTATATTTTAATGTTTGCAACACGTTGTCCCTACCTTCCCGTGAGTGTGTTTATCTGAGAAGTACGCGCATTTTGACGAAATCGATAGCACGCTTTTTCCCTTTAACTTAGAGGTTAATGTGGAGCTTTTACTACAGAAATCGTCATAAATCAATGTTCGCAAGCAATACTTTTATTAAATGCTGTTTGAGGATTTTATAGGTTTGCTGTCTACGTCAGATGATGTTTGTTTATCTCAATGTCATCAACATTGTGACCTTAAGTTCACTTGCACTCCATGCTTGTAGTTTGTATGTCATACGAAATGTTTCGTAATTGAAAGTGAAAGCTTTGAACTTGCACTTATATAAATGTGGGTCTCAATTCGTCTATTAAAGTATTTTTTTCGTCTTAGGCATTAGGCTTTAAAGTATTTATTTCTACAGTACGGTGTATCAAGACAGAAATCTATTACAAGAAATTAATGTAAGATTAACACTATATTAGTGAATTAAAAAAAATATTCACTAATGTGATGCCGACTTATTTTTAAAAAAATTCTTCAAATGAGCGCGATCTGGATCTAGGACCCCTAGAACCCATATTCGGGGTCAGTTTCAATTCTTATATATATATATATATATATATATATATATATATATATATATATATATATATATCTATATATATATATATATATATATATATATATATATATATATATATATATATATATATATATATATATATAAACACAGATCTCCTCATTAGCGATTTTTTTTTAATTTGCTAAAAAACATTACTGCAAATGGCACAGTCGGTAGGTTAAGTCTAGGTGACTTTTGTCAGAATTCATCGTTAGCCATTATTACCTATTAAATTTTTAAGGTGTTATAAATTCTAGTACCTCAGTACCTTTGCGTTTAATGGCTTGAATCTTAGTCATTTACCTATATATTTATGCGACTAAACTTATTATATTCATTAGCTGATTCTTACGTTATCCTCTCATAATTCAACCTTCAGTGTGATGCATTTGATTTTAGGAATTCAACGCTACTAAACAACAACACGCTATCCAGCCCCTTCAAGATACACTGAGGACGTATCACACCGATAATTTAAAAAATAATGGACAGATTTTGATAAAATTTTGCACGTACCTTCCTTTTATAAGTGACTTGGATAAGTTTGTTATCCAGGAAAATCGGCCTAGGTTTTCCCGGAAAATTTGTGTTTGCTTTCTAAAAATATTTATATCTATCATCTATCATATATATATATATATATATATATATATATATATATATATATATATATATATATATATATATATATATATATATATATATCTATATATATATATATATATATATATATATATATATATATATATGGTACATGGCTCACTCCTTATACTACAACCACGCGTATCAAATTTGGTTGCCCTTACTTTGTTATTTCCGGAGATATAAATATAGTATATCTCCGATCGAAAATTCAAGAACTCTGGACGCAGCAAGTGCGTTATGGTAGTGAATTTTTATAAAAATCTTTTCATTGCAAATATGTGTGTTTTCTATTTAAGAAAGCAGGCATCAATTTTGGTTACCAGTATAACCTATATAGTAAAAACAATGTGCCATGTTTCATAAAAATAGCTTTGTGTGAAAATGTACAAAAATTTCCAAAAGTAAACTTAAAGTGTTCCCGGAAAAACTCGTTTCTTGGTCAACCTTATAGGTTAATAGCAAATTGGGCTATTCAAATATGAAGCATTTGATCAAAATTCGCTACCATAACGCACTTGCTGCATCCAGAATTTCTTTTCTTAAAAACATGCATTATATTTCGATGGAAAATGCAAAAATGCAATAACATAAGGCGTGTTTGATTAAAAAAAAAAGAAAATTTGTATCACCAACGACTTATGGGCCAGCCTGTGATTGTAGAAATATTTTTAAGATGTAGCTCAAGACACCCTATAATTAATATATACACATTTTTTTCATATCTTGTATAATAACGGATATATTGAGCTTTATTGATTTTTTTACGAAAATTCTACAACAATTATATACTATTAAACGATAAACTCTATAGCTAAGACTACTGCCAAGCATCAGAGAAAGGGTATATTTGAAATGAATTATCTGGAAACATTTTAGTAAAATGAAAGACAATGACGGTTGAAACTAAGACTTCAGGGTTTGTAAAACATCCTTCTTGAGACATTTGATTTCCATAGCCCGTATTAGATTCAAGTTATTTGCCTAAATGTTGCCGATTTTGACGTTTTAAATCGCAACTTTGACGTTTTGAGGAAAACCCCAATTTATTTTTCTTTAAATGCCTATAACTTTTTTGTCTTACGACCTACATAGCTAAATTTTGGTAGGTAACTTACCTATAAGCGTACCAAATTTGGTTGCCCTTACTTTGTTAATTCCGGAGATATAATTTTTTTTCGAAAGAAAACACAAAATTTCCTGGTAAAACTTGGGCAGATTTTCCTGGCTAACAAATTTATCCAAGCTATTTACAAAAGTAATTTATTCACCAAATTTAATCAAAATCGGCCCATTATTTTTTGAGTTATCAGTGTGATACATATATATATATATATATATATATATATATATATATATATATATATATATATATATATATATATATATATATATATATATATATATATATATATATATATATATATATATATATATATATATATATATATATATATATATATATATATATATATATATATATATATATATATATAAACATATAAAAAACTGACCCCGGATATGTGTTCTGGGGGGCTAATTAGCGCTCATTTGAAGAAATTTTTTCTAAATTGATAAGTCGGGATCTCCTCATTAGTGAATTTTTTTAAGAAAATTAACTTAAAATAATTAACTGATTTCGATCAAACTCGGCAAGTACCTTTCTTTTATTAATAGCTTGGACGATTTCGTTAGCCAGGAAAATCGGACAAGGTGTTCGGAGAAAATGTTTAGTTTTGTTTCGAAAAAAACTTTTATCTCCGAAAATTACAAAATTGATGAAATTTGGTGGATATGTTTCATTGTAAAAGACCTTACTACGTGCCAAAACTAAGCTTTCTAGGTTTACAGAAAACTGAGTTATTCAATTTGAAGTGTTTAATGAAACTTCGGTACCATAACGCACGTGCTGCGTCCTGAACTTTTTTGTTAACTATGTTATAACTATAACAAAGGGTTTAAAATGCATGTTACCAAATATTTTAGTATAAATACAATTTAATGAAACATTCCTTTTAGTAGAATTAAAGATAGAATATTTAAATCATGAAGTTAAAAACTGCAAGGCTCTATGACTAATTAAAGTGAAATTCAAGATCAAGCTTATAGAATGCCGCTTGCACTTTGTTTACAAAAAACCGTCTAGCTCCATTCCGGACGTTCCATGTCCCATCCTTGCTGCTTTATTTTTCATTCACCGATAGGAAAATGAAGCGCTGCATTTTAGCTTAATCATGCAGGCGCTGCTGCATTCTGTGCTTCATAAACCGTAACCTTTATTATTAACATTGTTCGAATGTTTCCCTTTGTACACTACTCGGTACAAAAACCAAATCACGTCACAGATTCGATACAAGTTCATAAAGTTTGCCGCTCTGAAAATGCAAAAGCTATTCTATTACATGTCTAGCTTAAAGGTCACGGAGTTCAATGACAACTGATTCAAACAAATTAATTAAAAGTTAATGCGTTTACTAAAGTTATTTCAGTCTTTTGAGTATAATGTATACTTTGATTTCGGTTTATTAGTCCAACCAAATGGTAAACAAAAGGGCCCGATGTGGAAACTTCTGGTTTAATTGTTTCTAAAGGTTTATTTTATGTTTTTGGGGGTGCTGAACACGAGTCTGAAGTTGTCCAACAACATTTTTCACCGCAAATATGAGAAACCATAAAAAATCACCAAAAATAATGTTCTTAGTGGTTTTCAGCTTATAACTTGCAAATAATAATAATAATAATAATAATAGAGGTATTTATTAGGGCGAAGTTAATTTTACAATTTTCTTCCACTTAACCCTTAAAAGATAACTTAAAATGTTGGAATTACAAAATAAACAAATTATAAATGCCTTAGTATCCAAAAGAACAAAACAATATAACAACAAAACATTGACAATTGTGCGCCTTAAATTTAGCTGAAAGAAAGGAATTCTTAAATATGAATATGATTTACTATAACTACACTACGCAAACTGACTATTTTTATAAAAATCTGTAACATATCTCCGAAACCCTGGCAGAGAACATAAAGTATATTCAAAAGGTTTTTTATTATACAGATGTGGTGCAACATAGGAAAAAGAGCTCCGATATTGGCTCGTATAATATTTAGGTATGGCAAACAAGTGATCGAGTCTTCTATTGAGCGAATGTATTTGTCACCGAAAATAGAGCTTCTGATGTAGGTAATCAGGCCCTGCCCCTAGGACAATCTTGTGAGTTAAGCAAAGAAGATGTACTTTCCAGCGATTCTTCATATTCAGCCAATCTAATTCTTTTAACTTATAAGAAACACGATCTGTTCTTTTTAGATTGAAGATGAACCGTAAACATGACTTTTGAACCTTTTCTATTCTTTGCCGATCCCAACTGTCAAGGGCAGGTCCATACACAACATCAGCATGGTTAAAGCGCGAGAAAATCATCGAGTTTACCAAGAGAGCTTTTACTTTCACTAGAAGGCAATTTCGGTGGTTATAAAAAGATTTCAATAGGCCAAAGCTATCTCTACGAGGATTAGTGACGTGATCAGAAAATTTTAAATTGTTTTCTATTATGAGACCAAGATTATTTGCAGATTGTTTTGCTTCCAAGCGACTTCCATCTATTAAAATATCAATATTTTGAGAACAAACCATATTCCTACTGACCTTCCTGCCAAAATAAAGTACGCAACACTTATTGACATTTATCGCAAGTTCATGCTTCTTTGCTGTCGTGACTAATCTATCAAGGTCTGCATTTAAACTTGCTATAGCGTCTAAGGCATTTTCGACAGGAAATGATTTGTAATGCTGGGTATCATCAGCATAGAAGTGTACTTTGCTCTAGATTATTTGTTCTTGAAAATCAAACGTATAAATATTGAATAAAAGGGGGCCCAAGATAGAGCCCTGTGGAACTCATTTTAATAAACTCAAAGAATCCGATACATCCGACCCGCAGGCAACGCTCTGTGCCCTATCTGAAAAGTAACTCTCTATAAACTGAACGGCGTCATGATTGAAACCAATATATTGTAACTTCGAGCACAATAGTTCATGACTGATCGTATCAAAAGCTGTACTGTAGTATAGCAATACCAAAGCTGTAACTTGATTTTTATCGTTAGCTGTGAGGATGTCATCACTAATATTTGCTAATGCTGTTGTGGTGGACCTGCCCCTAACAAATCCGGACTGTACATTTGGCAAGATGTTGTTGTCCCCAAGATAAGTAGTTATCTGCTCGCACATTACTTTCTCCAATAACTTTGAAAGAACTGGGAAAATGCTTATAGGTCTTACATGATTAAACTCAGTTGGATTGTTTCCTTTTGGAAACATGAAAACCTTTGCAACTTTCCAAACTTTGGGAAAGCACTTTGTATCAATACAAAAGTTTACAAGATGAAGCAGCTGAAGGAGAATTCAAGCTATTTGCGCAAAAAATGGCCCTACAGTGAAATTAAGACGAGAAAATTAGCTACAATTTAAGCCTGCAACATTTTTTTGCACGTCGTGTGGTTTCCACGCTAAAGAGTGTTGAAGTGTCGGAGAAATCAGTAATTTTTGGAAAATAGCAAAAAAAAATGGCCTTTCAACGTGTTTACCTGACAAACCATAGAGGAAACCCTTCGTTGTTTCCCCCCTTTACTAAATCATAGGGGAGGGGTGTTCTTCATGTTCAATGCCTCCTCAGTTCTCCAGTTCGTTCACTGCAGCGGTCGTGTCATTTTTCTCTCTCTGCAACGGCGTGGAGTTGTTTTCGTTTCTGAGTGTCTTCGTTGAGTACAACCATTCTACATAGGAAAGACGGAGTTTTTTCACTTGCTACGATCAACAAGGCAATCAAGATAACTGATGAAACCATCCCCGTCAATCCTACGACCATTTTTCAAAGAATAACAATTTTTATTTCAACAACACATTACGAGGGCTCACAGCCTAAATACTATCGTACCGTGGGTGTCGACAAGGAGGAAAGAGGCAAATCGTTAATTCTGGACTTGAAGGTTTGGAGGTTCGAAGGAGAAGGAAAAACATGTGCCGGCAAGGAATTCCACAACTTGGAAGTCCTCAGGACAAAAGAGCAGGCATAACAAGATATTCTATGTCTGGTGACCTGGACAGTAAAGGGGTGCATTCGTTCTGTTCGCCTGGTAGATCTGTTGGTGGCAGCAGGTGAAGGAACTATGGAAGAAAGCTTCTCTGAGCAGTGCCCGTGCAGATATCTATAAAAGAGAGAGAGAGGACACCAATTGCACGTCGGTGGGCAAGGGATATCTGCCTTCGGGTGAGGGTAGGGCTCCGATGAGACGTATGAATGGAGTCCAGGATAGCGAGTGTAGCAGCGGCACCCCAGATGTGGGAGCAGTATCCGAGGTTTGGCCTTATTTGTGAAGTATATAAGGCATAGAAATTAGCTGGTGAAAAGTAGTTGCGAGCCCGGAAGAGGAAACATAATTTCTTAGCAGCCGCTTCTGCAATTGATGTGACATGTTGGTGCCAATTGAGATTTCGATCCACAGAAATGCCAACAAGTGAAAAGAACTCATTACTTTAAATAACTTGGTTGTTCATTGTGATGGGTCTATTTTGCTAAACAATCTGATAAAGAACTTAAAGAGTTCTTAAAATACGAAGTTTGTCCTTAGCCGGTGCCTCTTTTTGACGACTATGTTATGAGAAAAGGAACCAAGTCGGCTTTATACAAAGCATCCACCTGAACAGGCAAATTTCCAAGGGTGTGTACGTCATAGATGAAGGATTCTTGCTGCACAGTCGTATGGAGCAGGGGTAAATCATTTCCATCAATTTGTTAAAGTTATGTTTCATTCGTTAAGTCCAAATACAAGGACAGTGCTGCAGTCATATTCAACGGGGCTTTACATGTGGCTACAAATAGTGCATATAAATCTTTGTTGTGAATTTTAAGTAATTTGGTACACAATATTTAGAGTTTATGCCTGACAGAGTAGTTAACTGCCAGACGTTGATTGATTCATACAACAGGTATAAACCATACATCAACGCTAATCAAACTAAATATATACCAGGCTGTCACCTAATATAGTAGAAATGTAAACAAAATTAAGCCAAGTCTCTATAAAAATGATTCTAAAATAGTTTATTTCATCTTTAAACTTAAACATAAGACGTCATATAAGGCCTAAACTGTCGTGGGATGTGCTTCAATGGTAATTCTACTAATTATGTAATTAATTGTTACGTATACTTTGAATCTAATATCCCGGGCATGAAGCCGATCTAATGTGTCAGTTGACGTATGTCTAGATGTCTGAGAGGCGTCGCACTTGCCTCATAAGCAGAAGGTTACGCGATCGAACCCAGCTCGATGAATGTATGTTTTTATGTTTTATTTTGACATTTGGAGAAACAATATGTCACAAATTTCATAAGTTTTGAACAAGATTTCATTTTTGTTGGAAATGCCTAAATAAGTTTGTCACCTTTGGGTCTGAAGTTATAATTTTGTTATTGTTGATATTAAAAAACGGTTTGATTAGGTTGGCTAAAACAAAATCATACTGGCGATTAATAAGGAAAAATAAGTGCTACGTTTATAATTTGGCAGATACTTTACTTTTCTAAATATGAATGAAATTCCTTCTGGAAATCTTCTGTATAACTTTAATGAAATTTGTAATACAAGTTTCTTTTAAAGAGACTTGCACTATCTACAGATATAGCAAAATTAAGTTCTTTGGTTTCATAGAAAATTGAGTTTTGGGCATTTTTTCTCAAAAGGAGTTAGGACGCAAGATTTTTTTGATAATAGAGAGATATCGATGGTAACACTTTCGAAAGAAATCTTCAAATGTGCGCGTACTAGGACCTCTAAAATCGATCTTCTAGGTCTGTGTAAGTTTAAAGTAGTAACTTTACTAATATGCCGTATAATAGTAGTGTATAATTCTTATGAAAATTCTCTACTCTAACGCACTTGCTGCGTTCCAAAAATTTTATTTTTACTGCAGAGCCACTTTTCCGTAGTTAGCTTGCTTGGCAACCTGAAAACCATTAGAAACACTATTCTTAGCGGGTTTTTTTCACTTATTTCCCATATTTGCAGGGAAATTTTCGTTGGACAATTCTAGATTCGTATTCAGCACACCAAAAAACATAAAATAAACCACTAAAACAATTACACCAGAACTTTCCACTTCAAACTACAATTTGACTGGACTATATGCCGTTGGATAATCGGAATTATTGTTATTTAATATCGTTAGGCTGCCCGGTGGTACATATTTTTCAAAGCTGGAAAGATATAGCAGATATTTTTGTGTTAAAAGAGTTATCGGCAAAGCTAAATAAATTTTTACCTATGCACAATATATGGGGTGTAATGAGGCTATTGTAATTAATGACCACGTGATGTTAAACATAATGTTTCATTTTAAGTTTTTCAAATCTATAAAGCTAACATTTGATTTGACCTGTCAAATGTCAAAATAAGAGGGTCTGCCACTTTGATTCTTCATATAATGACTTATGTAAAGATAGCGGTTGGCGCATGTGCAAACCAAACTTTTCTACATTTAAGTCAGACCCATATATAGTGCATCACCGTAATCGTCTCGAGGAGTAGAGTTAAAAAATTTAAAAAAATTTAAATTAATTCTACACAAGCCGGTTGCTAGCGGCTAGACGTTAGCAACCAGTAGCTAGCAACTAGCAGCCTGTGGCTAGAGGCTTGTAACACATAACATTTATATAATGTGATAGATAGGACAATTGCCTTCCAAACTTTCTGGTTTAGCGGACAGTAAACATCAGTAAATATGTTTATCGGTTTTCTTCCGCCAACGTGAGTTGAAATTTTTTTTATGAGTGAGTACCGGAGGTTTGCGGTTTTACTTCGGCTGACATGAGTTGAAAAACATCTTTTGTGTCCGAGCACCCGATGTTTGTAGTTTTACTTCCGCTGACGCGAATTTGAAAACTTTTTGTTAGCGAGCACCGGATGTTTGCGGTTTCACTTCCGCCAACATAAGTTGAATTTTTTTTTGTAAACAACTACCGGATGTTTGCGGTTTTACTTCCGTAGCTTAAAAATGGAGGTGTAAGTGTATAAAACATTGAGTAACAAACGATCACTTTAGTCTTTGTCTGCAACCTGTTCATACAAGTTGTATCAGTTTAAAAGTGTTTTCACTCAATTTAATATCGATGATAATGATGGACACTAGATCCATAATATAATTTTTATTAGAACCAAATTAATGCAGCTCTACGTTAGAACATTAATGAGATTAAACAAAAAAGCAGAATGTTGCTGGAACAAGGTATGCCATTAATTCATCCCTAAGTATGGCAACTGGTATATCAAAAGTTGCTGGATTGATTCCTATAAGTAAAATTGTAAATACAAACCCGTACCCACCAAATCCAAATATGACAATCTTATCTGGTTTATGGGAGTGAAAATATTTTCCACTGGAAAATCAGGTAAAGAGTACCTTACCAAATGTAATGAGATTCAACCTGAAAATATTGGAATATGTACCACCTAGCCAATTAAAATACTAAGTCGTAAATGTGTATCAATCTGAGATGACTCTGTTAAGTTCTATTTAACCAAAGAAACAGTTCAACAACTACTAGATCTGGTTGAAATCATCAACGAAAGAATGCAGTTTTAAACTAAAACTGTTGGTCAGTTTGTTTTAAATCATGATATGTCGGGAATCTCAATGCGAAAAATATTAAAGACGGAAAAGTTTAGACTACATAAACCCCATCTAATTCAGGCATTATCCATGGATGATTTTGGTCTTAGGATTAAACTTGCAGAGATAATTATGGGAAGAACGAATAAAAACCAGTAATTTAGCAATAACATCGTAGTGTCAGATGAAACAATGTTTCAATTGAATGGTTTCATTAACAGACATAATAGAGATACTGGCATCAGGTAAATCCAGACGTAAAACTAGAAGTTTGTTTTCATATCACTAAAAGGTTAACGTGTGGTGTGTACTCCTTGATGGTAATGTAACGACACTTTTCTCATAGAAGCAACACTCACATCTGTGACGTACAGTACTCATTTCGCGAATAAGAGATAAGTCGTGAAGTGCTCGAATACTTAGATGTATTTTTTTCGCATCGGTAGATTGGTTGAGGGAAACTAATCGAACGACCACCACGTTCACCCGACTTGACACCGTCGAATTTTCTCCTTGGTGGAATTTAAAGATCATTGTCTACGAAAATAGGCCAATAACAATAGGTGCTCTGATAGCAGGAGAACAAAGTGAAACTGCACGTATCCCTTGTAAATGGTTACTACATAAAATATTGGACAGTGAAATTGATTTAATCCGCTATTGTCAGGAGGCTACAGTACTTTGTGTAAAACCGAATACTCGGAAGAATGAAATTCATTAAAACTGCTTAAAATAGATTAAACCCTTAAAAATTTACCTGTATATAGTTCAAAGCTTGCCTTAGTTAATTTTTTTATATTAAAAAGCATTACTGCAAATGGCACAGTCGGTAGGTTAAGTCAAGGTGACTTTTTTCGGAATTCATCGTTAGTCATTATTACCTATTAAATTTTTAAGGTGTTATAAATTCTAGTACCTCAGTACCTTTGCGTTTAATGACTTGAATCTTAGTAATTTAGTTATATATTTATGCGACTAAACTTATTATATTCATTAGCTGATTCTTACGTTTCCCATCATAATTCAACCTTCAGAGTGATGCATTTGATTTAAGGAATTCAACGCTACTAAACAACAACACGCTATCCAGCCCCTTCAAGATACACTGAGGACGTCACTTGAATTATGTTCGACTCCTGCCGCTTCCCATTCCCTCCAACATCAATCCAAGTCTTATCCGACTGGAGGGCAACCCCTCCTTTGCAGGACTCCCAGCATCTCGTCGCAGAGCAGCCTGGAGAGCAGCGCTTCTAGACAGGTGAGTCGTTTGGCTGTTAGCTGTTATTTGTTATCTGTTTTATAAAGTACAGATACCGGGATTGATCTTTGAATTTTAACCTCGAATCGAAGCAGGCCTGAAGTAAAGAAATCCAATCTTCTATTTTAAATATCACTATTAAGATTTAGGAGGTTAATATTAATCAATTTTACATATTTCGCACTATTTACTCCCTTTCTAAAGTAATATCAAGATCAATTTCTCAAAGAAAAACCGATTAATAAGTTAAGATGTTAATTTAACACCCATGTTAAAATTTTACGTTCTCAAACAAGGTTTCAGTGGACGTTTTTCCTGGTGTTTTTTAATTATATCTCAAAATGTTTTAAGTTTCTGTATAGGTAGGTATACATAAAATAACAGGTAATGAAATTTCAAGTTTAACGGTATTATAATATACAGGTGTTCTATTTGAAAGAAAATAGTTTTTGATTGTTGAAGTTGTCAGAAGTGGATGCCCTTTTGTGAACGCACTGTATACCTAGTCACGCTTAAGGTACATTAGGATAATCACAATAGTATTGCGCACCTGCTTTGCTAAAATGATGGTCCTTTCTTTATCACTTACCAAGATAGAGACTTTTAAAATAAAGACTGCAAAGGCCATTTTTTTAAAAAGAGGAGAAATAACTCAGAAATGGATGGGTTTCCGTACATACTACTTTATACATTCTCAACGTATAAACACTCGGGGAATCCGAAAATGTGAAAATATACAGGGTGTTCCATTTCAAATAACGAAGTGGGTGAGTGGCCAGCTCAAACGGAACACCCTGTGTATTCGGGAATAATTTTAGGTTATGAAGTACATGCTGCTTAGTGATTTTCTGAAGTGAAATCTTTGATAATCCCATTAGTGTAAGCACAGTCTAGCTTTACCAGCGAAATCACGCACCCTGTATATATATATATATATATATATATATATATATATATATATATATATATATATATATATATATATATATATATATATATATATATATATATATGTCACACCGATAACTCAAAAAATAATGGTCCGATTTTGATAAAGTTTGGCATGTACCTTCCTTTTGTAAGTGGCTTGGATAAGTTGGTTAGCCAGGAAAATCGATCAAGGTTTTCCGGGAAAAATTTGGGTTTCCTTTCGGAAAAAAATGGTATCTCAAAAAGTCTAAAAGCTATGGTAACCAAATTTGCTACGTAAGTTTACAATGTTAAAGGGAAACTATATACTAACATTTATATCTATATGTCGCAAGAAAAAAAGTCTGGACGCAGCAAGTGCGTTATGGAAGTGAATTTACATAAAAACGTTTTTAATATAAAATATTTTTCTATAATGCAAGCAGGCATCAATCTGGTTACCTGTATAGCCTATATAGTAGAGACAATGTACCATATTTTATCAAAATAACTTATTGTTTGAAAATGTAAAAAAAGTTCCGAAAATAAACTTGTCTCGGAAACATAAAACATGTTTCCGAGAAAACTGGTTCCCTAGCCAACAAACCTTAGGTTAATAGCAAATTGAGTTATTAAAATTTGAAGCACTTAATGAAAAATCGCCACCAAAATGCACTTTCTGCGTACCGTTTCTTTTCTCTTAGAAACATGCATCATATTTTGATAAAAAATGCACAAAGGCAATAATATAAGGGTGAAAAAAAAATTGTAGGTATCATCAACGACTTATGGGCCATCCTGTGGTTGTCACAATAATTTTATAAGATGCAGCTTAAGACACACTATAATTAACTTACACAATTTTTTCTCCTATCGTGTATGATAACAATTATATTGAGGTTTACCGTAGGAATGCAACACTCGTATATATGTAAACGGGTAAAAACTGAAACTAAACCCGGATTTGGATTGTAGGGGGCCTAGTTTGCACGCATTTGAAGAAATATTTTGGCAATTTAAAAGTTGCGGTCTCCTCAGGAACGAATTATTTTGTACGAAAATTAGCCAAACATTATAGATTGTTAAACCATAAACTTAATTAAAACTAGTGCCAAAGCATCAGAGAAAAGGTCTATTTCAAATGAACTTTCTGGAAACGTTTTAGTAAAATGAAGGACAATGACGGTTGAAGCTGAAACTTAAGAGTTTGTAGAACACCCTTCTTGCGATATTTTCTTTACATAATCCGTACTCGTTTCAGGTTCTTTGCCTAAATGGTGCCAATTTTCACGTTTCAAATCACGACTTTGACGTCTTGAGGAAAACCGTTTTTTTTTATATGCCTAAAACTTTTTTCTATTGTGTGGTGGTAATTCTGCCGGGACTCATTTCTTCAAGCCTTGCGTTATTGGAACAGCAAAAAACCAGGTGCATCCAGAAAATCAATGTCAAAAATGTACCAGTGAATTGTTTCAATAATAAATCTGTTTCGATGGATAGATAGATGTTCACTGACTGGTTCAAGAAGAAATTCTCTCCACAAGTTTGTGTAATGGAACCATAGTCAGATTTTTGTGAAATATTTGCCGCCTAATGTGACTGCACTGATCCAATCAACGGGCTAGGGAGTGATCCAAGACATGAAAACAATCTATAAAAGAAACCTTCTTTCTTTTGAAGCTTGAAGCTTGTAAATGAAAGTGGTGCGAATTTACTTTCAATTTGGAAAGACTATATATATATTTGTATATATATATATATATATATATATATATATATATATATATATATATATATATATATATAAACTAAAACAGGATTGATAACACGGCATTTATGAACTATACAAGGAGAAAGGTTTAAGGGCAAAGCCGCAAGGAGACAACCGCAAACACGTGTTTCAGGCTAATTAGCCATCATCAGTACGGTATAGCCAGGTGAAGATGGTAACACTCTGGATGAAGATGGAAAAATATACGGAGTCCCAACAGGCAACCAGTGCACAATTGCAGCAACATTTGGAAGACCCTCAATCCGAGGGAAACAACCAAAAAAGCTACGGAGGCAAAGAAATATATATATATATATATATATATATATATATATATATATATATATATATATATATATATATATATATATATATATATATATATATATATATATATAATGTGTCCCAAATATAAGTTGTATCCTGCCCTGCCTCTTTTCGTTTTCTAGTTATTTTGAAAAAACCAAAATTTTTCGATTTCTTTTTTCTTCGATATCTAAGTAGGCGTTGATCTGACATGTCTAAGACTTGCACATTATCAGGACACTTTTTACAGAGTAATCTTTTTGTGATATTTTCAACTTTGAATTGTCATTTGTTTTTGAGCTTTAGGTATCAACGTTTGTTTTTATTATGGCAGCCATATAATATTTTTTGCTCATGTGATAGCTTGTAAAAAGAGCTTTCCAATGATGTACAAGATGCTTGATAAATCTTGTAATTGCACTGACAATTTTGAGAAAAACCGTTTTGAGGATAGTAGGCTATGAAATCCAATACCAGAAAACAAATGACAAAAAAAGTGTTCAAAAAGCCATAGACCATGGAGTCTAACAATAGACCTATACTTTTTACATAGTTTTCCCCAGTTAAATTATTTTCAAAAAAGAACGCACCAACAATTAAATTACCTGATTTTTTTTAAGTTAACTGTCTAATCTACAAATAAAAATAACAGTTTTTTGCCTAATAGGCCGCACCAAACATTAATACGCAAATCTGTCTTGCAATCGTCTTTCTTCCTTTAGATGGGGATTTTAATTTGCCCAATAATGCCTAATATGGCGATTATACTTACCACAATTTATAAATCTGGATTTATCACCATATTATTTTCAAATGAAAATTTTCATCTTGCTGACATTGTCCTTGATACCATCTGCAGAATTGAAGTCGCTTAGTATAATCGTCAAAATTTAAGCCTTGTATAGTAGGTTTGTATGGATGGTAAAGACTTTGTTTTAACACGGTGTACCGTACTTTTTAACCGACTTCAAAAAAAGGAGGAGGTTCTCAATTCGCGTGTATTTTTTATTTTTATTTGTGTTACCTTAGAACTTTTGTCTAGGTAAACCGATTTTGATAAAAAAAAATATTTTAGAGCTGGTACTTCTGATGTGATCCCATATAAGTTTGATTAAGATTTGACCAGTAGTTTTTGAGTTATCCTTAATTTACCTCCGATAACACGTTTAACAAATGGTGGCAGCGCATATGCATTTTAATGAAGTCGGTTTTCCATTTTTTTTAATTTTTACTTTTTGGAACGTCAATTTGTTCACCATAAAACCGCACAGATTGCGACGGATTTTCGTTTGAAAATTGTAAGACGACATTATTTCTTTCTTCATTTCTAGGCATTGGTAGTTTCTTTACGTGGAAGCTACCGTCGTTCAATAGATTGGTCACTATCCTGCGAAATATTTTGGTGTTTGGTTGTCGTCTTTCTGGGTAGTTGTTTTGATATGAATTTGCAGCTGCCTCAGTAATTAGGTTAGAACAAATATAACATTCCAACATGTCAAAATATTCTCCATTACTGAACATATTATTGAATAATATTTAAAATAAACAGGAAACAAACTATTTAGTACAAAATATAAAGTAACGTGTTAAATACACCTCAAATTGTTCAGATAATTAAGAATATCAGTATTCTTAATTGTCGCGATAGTGTCATATCCATAGCAACCTTTCTTCTGTTGTTTTTCAGTTGACTTACGTTTAAAAATCAAACAATTTTCAAAGGCGTCTTCGTAAATCAGTAATCTGATTTTTATTGAGTTCTGTTAGTAAATTTATTATTTACTAGGTTTACCTATTTAATTAAGTTATAACAATTTTTTAGGATAATGTTGTAATGTAAAATATCATTTGTAATAATAGGCCGATTCATTGGTGTGCTCAAAGTTCCTATTCTCTTATCGTGAATCATTACGGAAAATTATGTTAAAAGTAGAAGTCTATTGTTAGACTCCATGGCCTACTGCTTTTTGAACACTTTTTTTGTCATTTGTTTTCTGGTATTAGATTTCATAGCTTACTATCCTCAAAACGGTTTTTCTCAAAATTGTCTGTGCAACTACAATATTTCTCAAGCATGTTGTACATCATTGGAAAGTTCTTTTTAGAGGTTATCTCATGAGCAGAAAATCCAATATGGCTGCCATAATAAAAACAAACGTTGATATCTGTATCACAAAAACAAATGACAATCCAAAGTTGAGAATAACACAAAAATATTACTCTGTAAAAAGTGTCCTGATAATGTCTTAGACATGTCAGATCAACGCCTACTTAGATATTAAAGAAAAAAAAGTCGACAAATTTTCGTTTTTTTTTTCAAAATAACTCCAAAACGAAAAGAGGAAGGGAAAAATACAAGTCATATTTGGAGCGAGCATGAAATTCTACAAGACATTGCTAATTTAACCGTCTCCCTATCACTTATAATAACGGAGATAGCTATACATTCCCATCCCGTTTGGGACACACTGTATATATATATATATATATATATATATATATATATATATATATATATATATATATATATATATATATATATATAAATTGTAACTGACCCCGGATATAAGTTCTAAGGGGTCGAGTTCGCGCTCTTTGAATACATTTTTTTAAAATTCAAAAGTCGTGATCTCCTCACTAGTGATTTTTTTCACAAAATTCGCTAAAAATGTAACTGAATCGTTTCTAACTGGACTTCACTTGATCAATTTGTCAAAATATTTCGATAGGTGAAAAGAATATTAGGATCACTTGTTTCCAGCTGTTAGATGTTAATTACCCATTTACAACCAAGAATTGAAACTCGAAACTAATCATCCAGAGTTAAGTTTTTATTTAGACTCAATACCAAAATTCCAAATTCATAGCCAATTACATCATTTAATTTTTCAACACATTAAAAACTATTTCAGAATATCCTATAATATACCAGAAGTCATAAACCAGAAACTAGGAAGTAAAAACTAAAATCCAGAAAAACCAGCACTCAACAATTAGTCTGACAACTAGTGCCTAACAACTGGTGCCTAACACCTAACACATCTGTAAAAGAACGAAAGAAAACACTGTAAAATTTTGAAATTAATGAAGAATGAATTAATTTGACTTACTATCATCTAAGATGACGTTAGTGTTATACAAAAATTCGCAACCCAAATTTCTTTATGTTAATATTGCGACACTAATGGCGTAAAATAATCACTTCAATTATTACGGAATCTGAACCAGCTGAGCTTAGATTTATTAGTACGATATACTCAAGTTGGCGCCTCTCAATCATTTGGTTATAGCCAGCAGAGTCACTGGATAACTCACGTTGCTTGCACTTCGAGAGCTACTGGCCAACTGACTTGCTAACTACACAAGCTTGTCTTACTCTCGCGTAATGAACCGCCAACTCACTGCTTCGTTGCCGACCTCTGCTGTGTAGTCGCGAGTATTTTTCTGTCCTCTTCTAAAACTCAAAACGCTTTTTGTATTGAAGGGAGTACGCACACATGCGCCTACAGCCAGTCTAGTCTCAACTGTAGGCAGCAAACGCTCTCTTTGACCATTGGCAATCAAACTTATTTACAAAGCCTTCTATAACGGATTTCTTTTGTCGGCACTTCAATGATGACATTGAAAAAATCGGCAGCTGTGGATGGCGAAACATCTAGCAATCCACGACGTGAATTGAGCCTAAACAGAATAGCTCAAAAGCCGGTCGCGAAAGTCAGAGTTAATATATTTTCGTTTGTTTTGAAGCTTGACCTACATGATTCCCTCTACTGGAATCTGAAGACCAAGCGAATAATTCGCTTTTTTCCTAAAAATACATTATCATTTCAGGGCCATCGTGGATCATCACCCCAGATTCGCACTTTTGCTCCCGACGGCCGTACCACCATCCATCCTGAAGCCTCTCACACCTCTAGTTTCCCTTTAAGGACCTCTAGCCGGTCACCGTCTCCCCTACGTGCGGCATCCCTAGACATTCGCTGTTGTTCTCCGGCAGGTTTGTGCGACATACGTACTCCTTCCCCATCACAGTCAAGCTTAACTTCTGTTACCGGTGGATCCGCCAGTTCCTGCAATTCTCCTGTACCTCCTTCTCCCAGAGGTGCTGGAGTAAGTAGGTGTCTATCACCACTTCTTATACCATCGGCTAGAAGTTACACCCCTGACAACAATCCAGCAGCAGTAGTTCCACCAGCCAGTCCACTGGGTGCCATACAGCCGGATCTTTATATGAGGAAAGAAGGGCCGCTGTTTATTGGTGGAAGTCCTAAGAATAAGCATAGCCTAGGAAGGCTGCATTTTAGAGTTTCTTATGATTTTGATAAGAGTGATTTGGTAGTTCATCTAATAGAAGGTAAGTCATGAATATTTTATTAAGTCAATTTTTGTATTAGCTCTATAATTTTGAAACTGTCGCATGTCGACTGCATTGGATATGTTTGTCGTTTATTTGTCTATTTTTTGTCACTATATATATTACAATCCATATTAGTGCTATTTGTTGTACAACTTACAACGGAAGTTAAAAAAATAGCGCGGCAAATTGAATCATAACTTTCACATAGCGGTGATAATTTACTATCCTCAGAAAGACATTCTCATGAAATGACCCCGGACGTAACCCCGGAAGCGATCTTAGTCATAAACAACTCGAAGCGTTCCTTCGTCAGGTGCTAACCAGATCCCCAGTTTGAAGATAATATATAAAATCGTTCGAAAGTTAATGCGCCTACTAACAGACAGACGTACAGGCCGACAGACAAAAAAGTTTTGTTCCAGAATTAAGTTCACCATAAGTTTCGAGACTCATTACGCGGTTTTAGCAAAAAAAATGTTCGAAATTTTTGTCACTGATATTCCACCCACACACATTCAACTTCTCATTTAATTTCAGTACAGTATACCAGATGTTTGATAGACTAAAGTTTTCTGATAAATAAACCCTAAGACGTTATGTTACTCGAGTTTTAATGAAAAAAAATGTCAATTTTCACCAAATCGCCGTCCATTTCATCCTCTACCTCCTGGAGCGATATTACCCAAAAAGAATCCGAATCGTTCGTTTGTCGGGTTCTAATTGTGTACCAAATTTGAAGAAGGTATCTTAGTTCGTTTTAAAGTTATCTTGACTACTAACAGACAGACATACAGACCGACAGACCGACAGACAAGAAATTTTCGTTCGCAGATTATGTTTTCTATATGTTTCGACACTTTTTACGACGTTTAAGCGAAGAATATTTGTGAAATTCTTGTCGCCGATGCCATATTTCCATACGTATTGACGATGTAGAAGTAATAGATAGTATGGAGAAAATTATTTTAGTTATTTTTACTTCCACATCGTCAATGCGTGTTGTATTGTATGGTATCGGTGACAGAAATTTAAAAAAATTCGTTTTAGCTTAAACGTCGTAAAAATTGTCAAAACATATAAAAACATAATTTAAGAACGACATTTTTTGTCTGTCGGTCTGTCTTTTTTTCTCTCTTCCTTAGGGCTCGTCCGCGTCTCTGTCGCCCCGATAGCACCGCAGCTTTGGCCTATTTTGCATGTCTCTTGTCTCTTTTACTCCACCGATTTCAAAATTACTGTGCCTTAAAGTATTCTGCACAGCAATCGGTGGGGTGAGGTTTTATATTGCTGTGTCTCCGGTCTAGACTGACCGTAGATCAGTTATCTTTTGCGGTCCAAAGCTTTACACTCGCACAAGATGTGCTGGGCTGATTCCTCCCCCTCGCCGCAGAGTCTGCATGCCAGATCCCCCCCGAACCGCTCCATTTTGTGCAGGTGTTTCTTGACGGTCATGTGTCCCATCAAGAGTCCTGTTATGTTCCTGAGCTGTCCTCTGCTAAGATTTAGCAGCTCCACAGCTCTCTTTAAACTAGGTTCCTCAATTACTGACTTTCCATGTCTGAGCCCTGCTCAGTCTGCCCAGTACATCTTATGTTCGTTTCTGATCCAGGACTTAATGAATCCCCTGGCAGTGTTCTTCGTCACGTCCAGGACCGGTTCTGGTCCCATAAATGGTTCCGCTGATCCCCTCTTCGCGAGTCCGGTCTGTCTGTTAGTAGCCACGATAACTTTAGAACGAATTGAGATATCGTCTTCTAATTTGGTACACAGTTATAACCCGACAAACGAACGGTTCGGATTGTTTTTGGATAAAATCGCTCTGAGGGGTGGGGTGGGGGAGTGAGTTGGGGGTGATTTGTGAAAATTGACATTGTTTCGTTAAAAATCGAGTAATATAACGTTTTGGGGTTTACTTATTAGAAAACTTTCAACATCTGGTATTCTGTGCTGGAATTAAATCAGGTATAGAATGTGTGGGGGCAAAATATATATGACAGAAATTTCTAATTTTTTGTTGCTAAAAGAGCGTAAAGGTCTCAACACATATAGAAAACTTGATTCTGGAACGAAAATTTTGTTGTCTGCTGATCTGTCAGTCGGTCTGTCGGTATGTACGTCTGTCTGTTGGTAGGCGTAATAGCTTTCGAACGAATTGAGGTATCAGCTTCAAATTTGGTATTCACTTAGCACCAAACAAAGAAACGGCAGCAGCGGAGGCCTTTGCAGTCAGAAGTTCTTTTGCCAATATGGTTTAGCAACCTACTTACTTTCCTCGCATCCCAACACACAGCTCAAATCCCTTGGGTCTCCTTCTTACTACAAAACCTGAATGCTACAAGACATCAGTCACCGCCCCCCTTGGTCGCTCAGACCATGGCATGGTCACTGCTTCCTGCGCAATGCAACCCGAGGTCACACATTTATCACAACCACGTCTCGTTTGTCACTACAACTCCGAGAACTGGGACGAAATACGAGAATACTTTTCCTAATTTCCATGGGCGTCTGTCTGCTACTCTCATCCTGAGCCCTCTGATATCTCACAAAACGTCACCGAAATTATCCAAGCTGGCATGGAATTATTTATTACACGTACACAGAAAACTTCTTCAGCCACTCAAAAGTCCTGGTTTTCTAAATCCTGTGACAAGGCCAGACTTGCAAAGGTCAAAGCTTACAAAACGCTTCTACACAATCCCAGTCAAGAAAACCGTGAAGCATTTAATGACGCAAGAAACCGCTATATCCGCATTGTTTCTGAGGCAAAAACTCGTTTAATAACCACATCAAAAACAAAGTCCTCTCAAGCTCCAACGGCAGCAAACCCTTATGAACTCTTGCAATTATTATTGGGAATAATTTCTGCAAAAGCACGTTCCCACCTCTTGTTTCAGGGTATGAAATTGTTTCTACCGCCCTGGGAAAGGCTGAACTTTTTTCCTCGTTGTTCGCCGGCAATTCTACTCTCAACCCACCTCCAAAAGTTCAACCATCAACAGTCCCCAACGTCGCGCATAAAATGACGGATATCATTTCCAAAACTAAAAAGGTACAAAAGATTATCTCTTCTCTTAATACCAGGAAAGCCTCTGGCCTTGACGAGATCCCAGCAATTGTTTTAAAAAAATGCGCACCAGAACTTGCTCCTGTCCTGACTCGTCTATTTTAGACATCTGACAATAGAAGCATATTCCCTAGTAACTGGAAAACTGCTCGAGTACAACCCGTCCCCAAGCATGGATTCAAAGCGCTTCCTAGCAACTACAGGCCTATTTCTCTCCTTTCAGTCGTCTCTAAAGTGATGGAAAAGTATCTTAACACCGAATTACTAAAATTTCTTGAAAACAGAGTCGAATCCACGACAGGCAGTATGGATTCCGTCAGCGCAGATCAACTGCCGACCCCCTTTCCTTTGTCACCCATTATTGAAACAAGTCTATGGAACTACACGGTGAATCTCAGATTGTCCCTCTAGACATATCTAAAGCATTCGATCAGGTCTGGCACGCAGCGCTGCTTAATAAACTTCCGGCCTATGGCCTACTACCAAAACTCTGTATCTGGACAGCAAATTTCCTCTCCAACCAGAGCATTTCTGTTATCGTGGATGGCCATTCCTCTAAACGGTATCCAATTAATGCAGGAGTCCCTCAAGGTTCAGCTTTAGCCCCTACTTTGTTTCTTCTCCACATCAATGACTGCTTCTTTAGCACACCCAACCCAGTTCACAGTTACGCAGACGACAGCACCCTCCACTCAAATATACAATAATCTAAGCCTGTCTCTTTAGCCCAATTAGAGGAGGATCGCAGACTCATGGAGGGTTCTGTCTCTGTGGATCTCTAAAAAATATTAGATTGGGGAAGTAAAAATCTTGTACAAAAAACTCCACCAAATCTCAGTCCTGCTTGCTATTTTGTAAGAGGTACACCAGCCCTAGACCCATCACAATGAACAACCAAGTTATTCAAAGTAATGAGTCCTTTTCACTTGTTCGCATTTCTGTGGATCGAAATCTCAATCTCTAATACATTATATACTTCACAAATATGGCCAAACCTCGAATACTGCTCCCACATTTGGGGTGCCGCTGCCGCTTCTACACTCGCTATCCTGGACTCTATTCAGAAGAGAGCTATACGTCTCATCGGTGACCATACCCTTACCCAAAGGTTACAATCCCTTGCCCACCGACGTGCAGTTGGTGACCTCTCTCTCTCTCTTTCTCTCTCTCTCTCTCTTATAGATATCTGCACGGGCACTGCTCAGAGGAGTTTCTTCCATATTTCCTCTACCTGTAGCGAATGCACCCTTTTACTGTCCAGGTCACCAGACATAGAACATCTTGTTATGCCCGCTGTTTTGTCCCGATGACATCCAAGTTGTGGAATTCCTTGCCGGCACATGTTTTTCCTTCTCCTCCGAACCTCCAAACCTTCAAGTCCAGAATTAATAAGTTGCCCCTTTCCTCCTTGTCGACACCCAGGGTACGATTGTATTTAGGCTGTGAGCCGTCCTGGTGTGTTGTTAAAAAAAAAACCTTTAAATTGTTTTTGAGTAACATGGCTTCAGGGGCTGGGGGATAAATCAGGGGTGATTTGGTGAAAATTGACACTTGTTCGGCAAAACTCGAGTATTATAACGTTTTAAAAGTTTAGGGATACAGGAATACGAAGATGTCCTTTGTGGTCTAGTCACGGGCCCTAAATTCATTCCATAACAATGTCTTTCTAAGGGGGATAAATTATCATAGCTATGTGGAAGTTATGATTCAAACAGCACTATTTTATATTATTCTTCTTTTTTTTTCCATTCCTAAGGCACAGTCTGCCGAGATTAGTTTTTATTATGGCTATTTCACTCAACATTACAGTTCAAAATAGTTGTGGTACCGCTTATTCCAACCCCCCTTTTAAATTCTTCACCACAATCTTCACATTTTCCCTTCTTGTGACTTTATATCATTATCTATCTTGATTAGTAGCTTGAATATGATATACTCATATGTCCTTTCATCGCCTGTCATTGCCTAAAAATTCTAGCTTTCTAATTTCGACTATATTGAATCCCCCTCCCCCCTTTTTTTTTCTTTTTGTGGTTGTCGTCAAAGTTCCTCATTATGTAACCTTCTTTGCCAAATCTTCGTTTATTTTAAGATATCTTTAATTTAATTTTGTGCAGAAAACAAAATCAATTTGCGAGAACTTACATGCTGCGTTCTTACTTTTTTGTGCTGTTGGATATTGGATAGTGTACAAATAAAATATTACCTATAAATATATTTCTCTGTACATTTTAGAAAGTCATGTCACGTAATCTCTAAAACACCTTATATAATGCTAATTATAATAATAACAAGCTTGTTAATGAGTTGTATAGCTCATTCAAAGGTAACAAAATATTTTAATGTTTTCCAGCGCACGATTTGGCAGGAAGCGAACAAGGCGGCTTTAACGATCCCTATGTTCGCTTAAGCCTGCTTCCAGAAGTAGATTCAAAGAGGCGGCAAACAGCAATTTGTCGCAACGAACCTAATCCGTTTTTTGATCATCTCTTTAAATTCCCCATCTCTCACGACGAATTGAAATCAAAGACGCTCCTCTTCCAAGTATTTGACTACGACCGCTACTCACGGAATGACATCATTGGAGAAGTACGCATGATTCTGGACGACTACGATGCCGCTTCTACCACCGAAGTCTGGGGCGAGTTGGGGAAGAGCAAGAAACCACCGGAAGATATGCAGGAGATTCTCATATCTCTCAGCTATTTGCCGTCCGCTGAACGTTTGACTGTTGTCGTCCTCAAGGCCAAGAATCTAATCTCTCCACAAAATAAAGACCACATTGGTAAGTAACTAGTACATATCCATAGTTTCTTTTTTTAAAGCGATTTTTCATAGACTTTATACGCAGGTTTCTATTATAGAGCGTATACTACATGCCAAAGTTGAGATCTCCATGTAATATGCATTTAATGAACAAAAATTCGGAGCCAATGGAGGTCAGAGGAAGATACAAGACCAACATATTTTGTGTGGTAAACTAAGTCTTTTAGCTATTACAGACGCAACTTAATTTTTCTTGGCGCAAAAGGATCAAGAAGTACTAGAAAAACTTTACAAATTTTATAGTTTTTCTTCATAAAAAAATGAAGATTTGGAATTTCAAAATTGGTGATATTGAAACAAAGAAATTGCAACTGACGGGCTCATGTTGAGTGCCAATAAGATGTTTTGCAAGTATAGAACTAAAAATCATGATTCCTGGCAAAATCTGAAAATAATAAAATATCGTGTACGCATGTAACGCAGTCTACATCGGTCAAACTTCTATAAGTTTTAACACCCGAGAGCACAACATATTTCATCACTTAGAAATAACTGCGCTGCCAAATCTACAATTGCAAAACATATTATTGACACTCAACATAGACCGACAGTTAACCGTATGGAGTCACTACATATTTGTAGTGTAAATTATTAGAAAAATTCGACATTTTCAGATTTTTCACATTCTGTAAGAAAAACAGTGTAGTAATTTTTATAAGACCATTTATTTATGTGAATAACAACAAAGTAGAGACAGTTAACTTATTGGCAACAATTATTGCAAAAATTATTCAACAAATATAAACATTTTCAATATGTTGTCACATAATAGAGCATTCACATTTTGCTAGATATAGCACACACACATTTAAAACGCAAAAGGTGAGGAAGGCAGTTACGCAGAGATCGTTTGCTTACCTATGTGTAAGGGTTTATAATTTAGTGCCTCCTGAAATAAGAGAACACACTTCAGTAGGTATAGCTGATATGTTCTGCAACCTCCCCCCACCACCAACCACTGCGCCGGCGCGCAGCGCCGTCAGAGTGATGGCACTGGACGGCGAGCCAATAGGGAGAAAACCTGAGGTGACGCCATCCAAGATGGCGTCCAAAATAGCCGACCGGAAGTGAAAAACCCGGAAAATTTTAAATTTTAAACGACAGCTGGTACCACCCGTGAAAGTAAGAGGGCCCGCTATTTTGATTTTTAGTAGAGTGACGTCTGTAAATATGGTGGTTTGCGTATGCGCAAACCAACTTTGTTGCCTTTTAAGTTAACCCTTGCGTGTTTGGCATCATGTTACTCGTCGTAACGAGTATAATAAATTCGGGTCACTCGGGGGTCAAAGGCAATGAAGAAGCTGACAGTTTTGCGAAGAGAGGATCAGCAGAACCATTTATGGGACCAGAACCGGTCCTGGGCGTGACGAAGAGCACTGTCAGGGAATCCATTAAGTCCCGAGTCAGAAACGAACATAATGTGTACTGGGCAGCCTGTCCAGAGCTCAGACCTGGAAAGTCAGTAATTGAGGAACCCAGTTCAAAGAGAACTGTGGAGCTGCTAAATATTAGCAGAGGACAGCTTAGGAACATAACAGGACTCTAGACGGGACACATGGCTGTCAAGAAACACCTGCATAAAATGGGGCGGTTCGAGGGGGACCTGGCATGCAGACTCTGCGGCGATATGGAGGAATCAGCCAAGCACATCTTGTGCAAGTGTAAAGCTCTGGACTGCAAAAGATAACTGATCTACAGACAGCCTAGACCGAGACAAAGCAATATAAATCTGATCCTACCAATTGCTGTACAGACTAGTTCAAGGCACAGTGATTTTGGAATAGGTGGAGTAGAAACGGCAAAGGGCATGTACAATAGGCCAAAGGCTGCGGTGCTATCGGGGCAGCAAAGACCCGAACGAGCCCTAAAGGAAAAAATAGGCAACTTTTATGCAGCAATCGGTGACAGCAGTTACCTATATCCACCGTCAAATTGATCGGACAATCAGATATTCACCAAAACTCAAAGTGTTTCTAATAATTTGGCCACCCATTACTTTACATTACATAGACATTTTAAAGACGTCATCTTTTCCTCATTTCCATGGGCGTCTGTCTGCTTCTCTCATCCTGACCCCTCTGATATCTCGCAAAACGTCACCGAAATAATCCAAGCTGGCATGGAATTATTTATTCCATGTACACAGAAAACCTCTTTAGCCACTCAAAAGCCCTGGTTCTCTAAATCCTGTAACAAGGCGAGACTTGAAAAGGTCAAAGCTCGCAAAAAGCTTCTACACAATCCCAGTCAAGAAAACCGTCAAACATTCCTTCTTCTTCTTAAGACGCCGTCTCCCTACGAAGGTTGGGGATCCAACTGGCTATAATGGTGCGTGATACCGCACCTCTGAAAATCTCCACAGATGTCCGTCCGAACCATCGACGCAGATCTTTCAGCCATGAGTTCTGCCGTCTGCCCACAGATCGTTTGCCCTCGATCTTTCCTTCGATGAGGAGTCGGAGGAGCTCGTACCGCTCCCCCCTCATAATGTGCCCGATATATTGGAGCTTTCGTTCTTTGGTAGTTGTCAGCAGTTCTTTGCCTTTACCTATTCTCCTTAGCACTTCCTCGTTGGTTATCCTGTCTACCCAGGATATACGCAGTATACGGCGATACAAGTACATCTCAAAGGCGTCAATGCGGCTCTCCATTGATTGGCAGAATGTCTAGCTCTCGGAGCCATAGAGTAGCACTGGGAAGATATAACAGCGCAATATACCTATGCGAAGCTGTAGGTTTAGGTCTCTACTGGTGAAAAGTTTCTTCATGGAGATGAATGTCCTTCTGGCCTGTTCTGACCTTGATCTTATTTCCATCTTAGGGTCACTGTTCTCGTTGACGAAGGCTCCAAGGTATTTAACGGGCGGCACCTGTTCCACAACCTGGTTGTTAATTTGAAGGATCGCCTGTCTTGGTGCCCTGGAGAACACAACCACCTTGGTCTTGGCAACGTTCATGTGTAAACCATACCGTGTGCTATGCTCAACGATAAGGTCCATCATATTCTGGAGATGTGGTAGGCTGTCGGCGACCACGACCGTATCGTCGGCGAATCGTATATTATTAATAAGGGTGCCGTTGATTTTAACGCGCTCTTTCGCATTTAACGACGCAAAAAACCGCTATGTTCGCATTATTTCTGAGGCAAAAAACTCGTTTAATAACCACATCAAAAACAAAGTCCTCTTAAGCTCCAGCGGCAGCAAACCCTTCTGGATTCTTGCTAGATCCATTGGGAATAATTTCTGCAAGAGCACGTTCCCACATCTTGTCTCAGGGGATGAAATTGTTTCTACCGCCCTGGGCAAGGCTGAACTTTTTGCCTCGTTGTTCGCCGGCCATTCTACTCTCAACCCACCTCCATTCAGAAGAGAGCTATACGTCTCAACGGTGACCCTACCCTTACCCAAAGGCTGCCATCCCTTGCCCACCGACGTGCCGTTGGTGACCTCTCTGATATCTGCACGGGCACTGCTCAGAGGAGCTTTCTTCCATAGTTCCTCCACCTGCTGCCCCCAACAGATCTACCAGGGAAACAGAGCGAATGCACCCTTTTACTGTCCAGGTCACCAGACATATAACATCTTGTTATGCCCCCTAGTTTGTCCCGAGGACGTCCAAGTTGTGGAATTCCTTGCCGGCACATGTTTTTCTTTCTCCCCCGAACCTCCAAACCTTCAAGTCCAGAATTAACAAGTTGCCTCTTTCCTCTTTGTCGACACCCACGGTACGATAGTATTTAGGCTGTAAGCACTTGTGGTGTGTTGTTGGAATAAATAATAATAATAAAAAAATCTGTCGATTATTTAAAGTTTTTTTATCAAAACCTAGCAAACAATTTTTTCCTAGAGTTGCCATCGTGCGTATAAATAAATTATCCTGCCCAGTTATGCGTTATTAGGCGACACGAGCTGAAGAAAAAAAGACAGGCAATGATGAAACCAGAGAAGAAATCCCTAGATCTGTATTTAAAAATAGATCTGCTATTTGTTGCACAAAGTCCAGATATCAAATGCATATAGGTCAGCGAGGGTCGTCGACCTGATGATGTTGTATGGCGTATCTAGGCAGATGCGAGGACTATGAAATATCAGAAGTCTAATTAGTTCGCTGATAAAGTTGAACATTTTCCAGCGTAACATTCGAACATGACCTGGCACAAACAGAACTGCATTATGACAGGGGATAAACTGCAGGTAATCTGTGTTGACTGTTGATGTCATAAGCTCATTATGGTTCCAAAGCGGAACGCTGTAACCCTATACCATCGCTACTATCCGACTATTTTGTCATTTCAACATTAATTTGATGACGTCAGTGGTAAACTGCGAATCAGTGTAGAGCGTAGCGTAAATGATCTATTCTATTGTCCAATTGTGATAAAGACACCAATTAATACGAGTCCTGGCCCTGATGTTCATACACCTTATATTTGAAACGTAATAACAACAACTAGACAACTCGATTTCTAATTAAGTGAACTACTGACTCGAAATGGAATTGTCTCTCTCTGATTCGTTAACATTATAAATCGAAAATTATATTTCGTTACATTGAACACAACTAAATATAACTTGTTTATCACCTAAAATCATCAAGTGCATATGGCAGGGTTCAAAATCCTCTGCTAGTGACGTCATCATATCAGGCCGTGTGCATGATATTTGTAAGGCACTATTACACCAATTTAGGGGACATGCAGGGTAAACATATTGCTTATCAAAAAAAAAAATTCGGGGCGCCGCTATAGTAGCGAATTTTTATAAGAATTGTACACTATTATTATACGGCATATTAGTAAAGGTGATAATTTTAACTTACACAGACCTTGAAGATCGGTTTTAGAGGTCCTAGTACGCGCACATATTTGAAGAATTATTTCGAAAATGTTACCATCGATGTCTTTCTATTATCAAAAAAATCTTGCGTTCTAACTCCTTTTGAGAAAAATCCCCAAAACTCAATTTTCTATGAAGCTAAACAACTTAATTTTCTTATATCTGTAGATAGTGCAAGTCTCTTTAAAATAAACTTGTATTACAAATTTCATTAAAGTTATACAGAAGATTTCCAGAAGGAAACTTAACTCATAATTAGAAAAGTAAAGTATCTGGCAATAAATAAACGTAGCAGTTATTTTTCCTCATTAATCGCCAGTATGATCTCGTTTTAGTTAACCGGTTTTTTCAATATCAATAATAACAAAATGATAATTTCAGACTCAAAGGTGACAAACTTATTTAGGTGTTTTAAACAAAAATGAGATCTTGTTCAAAACGTGTGAAATGTGTGCACTATTGTTTCTCCAAATTTCAAAATAAAACATAAAAAACATATATTCATCGAGGTGGATTCGATCACGTAACCTTCTGCTTAGGAGGCAAGCGCGATGCCCCCTGCGCCATCCAGGCACACGTCGACTAACATTTTATTTGTGTAATCCTTTAGATCGGCTTCATGCCTGGGATATTATATTCAAAGTATGCGTAAAAATTAATTACAGAATTAGTAGAATTACCATTGAAACACATCCCACGACTATTTCGGTCTTATATGACGTCTTATGTTTAAGTTTGAAGATAAAAGAAACTGTTTTAGAATAATTTTTATGGCGACTTGGCTTGATTTTGTTTGCATTTCTGCTATATTATACGACAGCATAATATATCTATGCTGCGCTATAACTGTATTTGGGGCCGTTAATAAAGCTACAAATATGGTGTATTTTAATAATTGATTGAATCCCCCAGTTAAATAACAATCACTTGGCAAATTTTTAATTTCATGTCGTCTGTCATTTTCCATAATTGCGGCCGAGATTTCACGATTGTTGGTTCGGGTAGTATGTTTTATGCCTGGTATATATATTTTTTGTTTGGTTACCGTTGATGTATGGTTTATACCTGTTGTAAGGATCAATCTACGCGTGGCAGTTAACTACTCTGTCTGTCAGGCATTGGTCTTTAACCACTAAGTCGTTTCAACGCATGTCTTTGGTATTTTATTATTAATTTGGAAAAAACTCTAAATATTGTGTACCAAATTACTTAAAATTCACAACATAGGTTTATTTGCACTATCTATAGCCACATGTAAAGTCTCATTTCAGTTACTCTGATACTTACAAAAATATAGCGTTTTCAAAAAGTTTTCCCCGATTTTCCACCGGAAAAACTTGAGCATAAAGGCTGTTTACGGTACTCGAGCTCGGTTTTCGCCCAAACAAGATTTTGCCAAGTTTAATTGAAATGAGTTGAGTGGGCTACTTAGGGCCTTAAAGGCTGCCTGGCGCTCTGTGGCTATGAGGATCCATTTGTTGGTGTAGCCCCTCCTCTTGTTCTCCCGCACGCAGCGCAGGATGGCGTACATTTCGGCCTGAAAGACCGTTGCATGTGCTCCGAGGGAAATACTATGACTTACTCTCGGTCCTTCCGAATAAACACCTGCCCTCGTCCCTGATTTTTGCAGTGGCCCCTGAAGCCTGGGTTGATCTTCAGTCTGCCATTGCAGGCTAGTCTGTATAATCCTAGCCTGGCCTCCCCCATAATAACTAAGTGTAGGGGGCAGATCCAGCAACACCTCCATGGCGGCTGTTGGGGTTGAAGACGTGGCCCCTGTGATGCCTAGGCAAGCCATCCTTTGGATATTTTTTTAGCACTGGATTGTGTCACCTTAGGCCACCAGACCAGTGCCGCGTATGTTAACGATGGTCTGACCACCCTTGTGTACAGCCGGTGGGCCATACTAGGTCTTAGTCCCCACGTTTTTCCATATAGCCGCCTAGTGACGGCCAAGGTCATGACTGCCTTACGCAGTATTTTTTCAACGTGACCATTCCAGGCTAGCTTAGAGTCCAATACGAACCCAAGATATTTTACCTCTCTGGCCATTGGAAGGTTCATACCGTATAGAGTGAGAGTTCTGTGGCTCTCCCACCTCCTCCAATCAGGTGTCTTGAGCTGCGTCTTATAAAATTCTTTTGACAATAACAGGTGGCCCATAAGTGGTTGGTGATACCTACAATTTAAGAAAAAAATCACGCAGTAAGTGCGTTTTGGTAGCGAAATTTAATTAAATGCTTCAAATTTAAATTACTCAATTTGCTATCTAAGTTTCGTTGGCTAGGAAACCAGATTTCTCAGAAGCATTGTAAGTTTATTTTCGGAAAATGTTTTTACATTTTCAAACAATAAGTTCTTTTGGTAAAATATGGTACATTGTTTCTACTATATAGGCTATACCGGTAACCAGATTGATCCTGCTTGCATTGGAGAGACATATTTGCAATTAAAAACATTTTTATGAAAATTCACTTACATAACGCACTTGCTGCGTCCAGGCTTTTTTTAATTATCTTGTAATTCCCGCTTTGGAAAAATCGTTACACTAATGCAATCCATTCATTGTATACTCAGAATTATTTGTTTTGGCGTTTCTTTTTTATGTCGCTAACATTCCAAAGAACATATTGATTTTATCAAAAGAGGTTTAGTGGTTTTGTGCATTTAAAGCTGATTCTCGTCCTACAAGCATACACCGCCTGTTTCATATACCTAACATTGTAGATAAATCTCCTTAAAGTTCATTTCACTTGATCTAAGCGCTGTAATTCTTATAATGTTATAAATATGTCATAATGTAATCTTGTTGGTAAATATTTACTTCCAGATCCGTTCGTTAAAGTGTATCTGATAGTGAACGGAAAGCGCGTGAAGAAAAAGAAGACTGTATCAAGGAAAAGTTGTCACAATCCTGCATGGAACGAAGCTCTATCTTTTAGTCTGTCTGCTGCCAATTTCCCCAATGCTGCCATTGAGGTAATTCAATCGATACGCATGTCAGATAGCTTGACTTCTACTTAAATATTTGCATTGCAGCTTAGAATGTTATTGAAAAGCGATATAAGTATTTGTTTAGGTTTCTAAACATTTCCGTTTGTAAGGCTAGATGCATTCTCGCAACAATTAGAACCAATTAGCAACTACAGGCCTATTTCTCTCCTTTCAGTCGTCTCTAAAGTGATGGAAAAGTACATAAACACCGATTTACTAAAATTCCTTGCAAAACACAGTCTAATCCACGACAGACAGTATGGATTCCGTCAGCGCAGTTCGACTGCCGACCTCCATTCCTTTGTCACCCATTCTTGGAACAAGTCTATGGAACAACACGGTGAATCCCAGATTGTTGCTCTAGACATATCCAAAGCATTCGACCAGGTCTGGTACGCAGCGCTGCTTAATAAACTTCCGGCCTATGGCCTACCACCAAAACTTTGTACCTGGACAGCAAATTTCCTCTCCAACAGGAGCATATCTGTTGTTGTGGATGGCCATTCCTCTAAACTGTATCCAATTAATGCCGGGGTACCTCAAGGTGCAGCTTTAGCCCCTACTTTGTTTCTTCTACACATCAATGACCTCCTCTCTAGCACATCCAACCCAGGTCACAGTTACGCGGACGACAGCACCCTCCACTCAAATATACAATATTCTAAGCCTGTCTCTTTAGCCCAATTAGATGAGGATCTCAGACTCATGGAGGGTTCTGTCTCCGTGGATCTCCAAAAAATATTAGACTGGGGAAGTAGAAATCTTGTACAATTTAACCCCACCAAAACTAAGTCTTGCTTTCTTTCTCACAAGAGATACACCAGCCATAGACCCATCACAATGAACAACCAAGTTATTCAAAGTAATGAGTCCTTTTCTCTTGTTGGCATTTCTGTGGATCGAAATCTTAATTGGCACCAACATGTCACATCAATTGCAGAAGCGGCTGCTAAGAAATTGGGTTTCCTCTTCCGGGCTCGCAAATACTTTTCACCAGCTAATCTCTATACCTTATATACTTCACAAATAAGGCCAAACCTCGAATACTGCTCCCACATCTGGGGTGCAGCTGCCGCTTCTACACTCGCTATCCTGGACTCCATTCAAAAGAGAGCTATACGTCTCATCGGTGACCCTACCCTCACCCAAAGGCTGCCATCCCTTGCCCACCGACGTGCCGTTGGTGACCTCTCTCTCTTTTATAGATATCTGCACGGGCACTGCTCAGTGGAGCTTTCCTCCATAATTCCCCCACCTGCTGCCCCCAACAGATCTACCAGGGGAACGAGCGAATGCACTGTTTTACTGTCCAGGTCACCAGACATAGAACATGCCCGCTCTTTTGTCCCGAGGACTTCCAAGTTGTGGAATTCCTTGCCGGCACATGTTTTTCCTTCTCCTCCGAACCTCCAAACCTTCAAGTCCACAATTAACAAGTTGCCTCTTTCCTCCTTGTCGACACCCACGGTACGATAGTATTTAGGCTGTAAGCCCTCGTGGTGTGTTGTCGACATTAAAAAAAACCGTAGACCGGTTTTGCTCTCATTAGAGCTCTTCAGTACGGCATACTAATTGTAGCAAAAATGCATCTAAAGTAATACGGCTATAGTATAGCCAGCCTTTCAACACTAAGTGAGTGGTGGACGTGCCGCCACCTACATACTTTGTCCCTATATTGGGGTAGAAATGGGCCAGGGCTGACAATTTTCTAAATTGTTAGTTACTTGTATACAGTCTCAATTTTTTAACACTTTGTGTTATTTGGAGCTGGCGTGACAACATACTACTTGGTTTCGCAACTAGGTGGCGGCACGTCCACCACTCTCTTAGTATTTCCGTTTGCTGTACGTTCATCTACTAATTATGCTTCCTCTTAATTTTTAGATTTGCATCATGGACCAAAGCAGCGACCTAATCGGAAACAACCCTTTGATCGGCTGTTGTATGATAGGTCCGAAAGAGAACGGACCTGACAGGGACCACTGGTACGATATGACCCAAAGTCCGAGGAAAGCAATCGCTTGCTGGCATACCATCAGGTAAACTGTTTATTTTTAAATATCGTGCTCAAAATGATTTGTCAATCTGAGAGCGTAATCACACAGAAATTGAAGCAAGGTTTACATCTGTGAAAGAACATATTATATTATCCCTTACTTGTAGTGTCTATCTGTTCGAAACGACCCATAAAGTGGCGGTGTGGAAAAGTTCAATTGATTAAACAAAATCAAACGATGCAGCTGACAAAGAATGGTGAATTATAATTTTCTAGAGTGCGTTTTGTTGTTTTGTGTGTGTTTGGGTCTTCATGGCTGTCAAAAGTATTGTGGAAACTTTGAGAAATCACTTCCTAACTGCCACTTTACAGTTTTATATATATTCTACGTATTATGTAATTAGATGTATGTTCCCCTTATTTAAGATTTCCAGTAATTGTTACATTTGGCTATTAGATTTGGCTAGATTCACACTGTACACCAACAAAACAGCAGCATTATACTGCGTGAATATTGTAACCTGTGATGAGCACTGATAGGTACAATTTGGCGAACCCAATTCATCACAATACCGCATTCAGAGCTGAGAATCGTTTAACTAACAAATTAGAGTCATTAGAGCGATGAATAAACTAAGCGAATAAAAACTCTGGACGCAGCAATTGCGTTATCGAAGTGAATTTTCATTAAAATGTTTTTAATTACAAATATATCGCTCTAATGCGAGCAGGCATTAATTTGGTTACCGGTATAACCTATATAGTAGGAACAATGTACCATATGTAATCAAACTAATTATTTGAAAATGTACAACAATTTTCCGAAAATAAACTTTAAATGTTTCCGAGAAAACTGGACTCGTAGTCAATGAACCTTAGGTTTAATTGAGTTATTGAAATTTGAAACATTCAATGAAAATTCGCAATCAAAACGCCCTTGCTGCGTTTATACAAAGATTTTCCAAAAATAAAGTGAAATGTTGGTTTCCTAACCAACAAAACTTACGTTAATAGCAAATTGTGTTATTGAAATTTGAAGGATTTAATGAAAATTTGCTACCAAAACGCACTTACTGCGTCCAGATTTTTTTCTTACAAACATGCATCATATTCGATAAAAAATGCTAAAATTCAGTAACGAATTTGTTCCACGAAAATTAGCTAAAAATTATAGACCGTTAAACCATAAACTTCACTAAACCTACAGCGAAAGCATCAACTTAACTAAACCGGCAGCCAAAGCATCAGAGAAAAGGTATATTTGAAATGAATTTTCGGGAATATTTTAGTAAAATGAAGGACAATGACGATTGAAACTAAGACTTCAGGCTTTGTAAAACATTCTTCTTGAGACATTTTCCTTCCATAGCTCATAATATTTTCAGGTTCATTGCTTAAATATTACCAATTCTGACGTTTTGTGTATACGTATAGTGATATAAACCCGCGTACCAAATTTGGTTGCCCTTACTTTGTTAATTCCGGAGATATTTTTTTTTCGAAAGAAAACAGAACATTCTCCGGGAAAACCACGGCGAATTTTTCTAACTAACGAACTTATACAAGCCACTTACGAAAGGAAGGTACTCACCAAGTTTTATTAAAATCGGTCCATTATTTTTTTAGTTATAGGTGTGACACATAAATATATAAACACACACACACACACAGATATATATATATATATATATATATATATATATATATATATATATATATATATATATATATATATATATATATATATATATATATATATATATATATATATATATATATATATATATATATATATAAACCTATAAAGTCTGAAACCGACCTCGGATTTGGGTTCCAGGGGTCCTAGATAGCGCTCATTTGAAGAAATTTTCTCAAAATTCAAAAGTCGAGATCTTCTCATTAATGAATTTTTTAAAGAAAATTCACTAAAAACTACAACTCCTATTGATATGTTAATTGACGTACAATTAAGAACAGCGTCCTCTACGAAGATGTACAGACAAACGGTTTAATCGAAAATCCCTGAAATCAAATACCATTATAAGCTTTTGCCAAACACCGTGTCGTTATTAAATATTGCTTCTATAATTCAGTATCAAAATACGGCGAAGTAGCAAAAAATACATTTTGTGCGTATAAGAAGTGAATTACATAAGCGCCCATTATAAGTAGCCAATGTGTGTACTAAATAGAAATATTATTAAAAAATTAAGGGTTTTATTGTTTTTTTAGTGAATTTTCTTTAAAACATTCACAAACTAGGCCCCCTAGAACTCATATCTAGGGTTAGTTTCAGTTTATATATATATATATATATATATATATATATATATATATATATATATATATATATATATATATATATATATATATACATATATATTTACTTCAACAGCACACCACGAGGGCTCACATCCTAAATAATATCGTACCGTTGGTGTCGACAAGGAGGAAAGAGGCCATTTGTTAATTCTAGACTTGAAGGTTGGGAGGTTTGGAGGAGATGGAAAAACATGTGCCGGCAAGAAGTTCCAGAATTTGGAAGTCCTCGGGACAAAAGAGCGGGCATAACAAGATGTTCTATGTCTGGTGACCTGGACAGTAAAAGGGTGCATTCGCTCTGTTCCCCTGGTAGATCTGTTGGGAGAAGCAGGTGGAGGAGCTATGGAAGAAAGCTCCTCTGAGCAGTGCCCGTGCAGATATATATAAAAGAGAGAGAGAGGTCACCAACGTCACGTCAGTGGGCAAGGGATGGCAGCCTTTGGGTGAGGGTAGGGTCACCGATGAGACGTATAGCTCTCATCTGAATGGAGACCAGGATAGCGAGTGTGGAAGCGGCAGCGGTACCCCAGATGTGGGAGCAGTATTCGAGGTTTGGCCTTATTTGTGAAGTATATAAGGTATAGAGATTAGCTGGTAAAAAGTCTTTGCGAGCACGGAAGAGGAAACCTAATTTCTTAGCAGCCGCTTCTGCAATTGATGTGACATGTTGATCCACAGAAATGCCAACAAGTGAAAAGGACTCATTACTTTCAATAACTTGGTTGTTCATTGTGATGGGTCTGGGGCTGGTGTATCTCTTATGAGATAGAAAGCAAGACTGAGATTTGGTGGAGTTGAATTGTACAAGATTTCTACTTACCCAGCCTAATATTTTTTGGAGATACACAGAGACAGAACCTTCCATGAGTCTGCGATCCTCATCTACTTGGGCTAAAGAGACAGGCTTAGAATATTGTATATTTGAGTGGAGGGTGCTGTCCTCCACGTAACTGTTAACTGGCTTGGATGTGTTAGAGAGGACGTCATTGATGTGGAGAAGAAACAAAGTAGGGGCTAAAGCTGAACCTTGAGGGACTCTTTCATTAATTGGATACAGTTTAGAGGAATGGCCATCCACGACAACAGAAATGCTCCGGTTGGAGAGGAAATTTGCTGTCCAGGTACAGAGTTTTGGTGGTAGGCCATAGTCCGGAAGTTTATTAAGCAGCGCTGCGTGCCAGACTTGGTCGAATGCTTTGAATATGCCTATAGCGACAATCTGGGATTCACCGTATAGTTCCATAGACTTGTTCTAAGAATGGGTGACAAAGGAAAGGAGGTCGGCGGTTGATCTGTGCTGACGGAATCCATACTGCCTGTCGTGGATTTGACTGTGTTTTTTAAGAAATTTTAGTAAGTCGGTGTTTATATACTTTTCCATCACTTTAGAGACGACTGAAAGGAGAGAACAAGGCCTGTAGTTGCTAGGAAGCGCTTTGGATCCTTTCTTGGGGACGGGTTGTACTCGAGCAGTTTTCCAGTTACTAGGGAATATGCCTCTATTGTAAGATGTCTGAAACAGACGAGTGAGGAAAGGAGCATGTTCTGGTGTGCATTTTTTGAGAACAATTGCTGGGATCTCGTCAAGGACAGGGGCTTTCCTGGTATTAAGAGAAGAGAGCATCTTTCGTACCTTTTTAGTTTTGAAAATGATATCCGCCATTTTATGCGCAACATTGGGGACTGTTGGTGGTTGGACATTTGTAGGTGGGTTGAGAGTATAATTGCCGGCGAACAACGAGGCAAAATGTTCAGCCTTGCCCAGGTCGGTAGAAACAATTTCATCCCCTGAATCGACTAACAATGCTGTAAATTGTCAGTCATGGCCCATTTCTTCTCTAATATAGGGACAATGCATGTAAGGCTAGATGTATTCTCACCACAATCAGAACCGTTGACCGGTTTTGTTCTAATTACAGCCCGTCAGTACGGTATACTAATTGCAGCGAGAAAATACCTACAAAGTAATACGGCTATAGTAGCCAACCTCACAGCACATAGTGAGATGTAAGACATGAGTCGCCATCTCGTTGCCCTAAATTAGGGCAGAAATGAGCCAGGGCTGAACATTTACTAAATTGTTAGTTGGTTGTACACAGTCTTTATTTTATAACATTTTGAGTTATTTGGAGCTGTCGTGACAACATACTACTTGGTTCCGCAACGAGATGGCGACTCACTATGTGCTATGAGGCTGGCTACCATAGCCGTATTACTTTATAAGTGTTTTCTCGCTGCAGTTAGTATGCCGTACTGACGAGCTCTAATTAGAGTGAAACCGGTCTACGGTTCTGATTGTGGTGAGAATACATCTAGCCTCACATGCATTGTCCCTATATTAGAGAAGAAATGGGCCAGGAATGACAATTTACAGCATTGTTAGTTGGTTATGCACAGTCTCTATTTTATAACATTTTGTGTTATTTGGAGCTGTCGTGACAACATACTACTTGGTTTCGCAACGAGATGGCAACTCCTGTCTTACGTCTCACCATGTGAAATATTGGCAATTAATAAGGTTTAATAAGTTATTGTAAAAAAAATAATATCGAGTTTTCGTGAAAAGAATTCGTTTAGGAAATTTACTTAAAAAATATAATTTTCGTGTAACATTATCTAAGCTAATTTCTGTAAAAATAATATTTCGTGAAATTTTGAAAATTTTCGTAGAAAATTTTATTTTCCAGTTTTTGTCAAAAAGCTTTTTGTGAATAATTATATCTTGGCAGGTGTAATTTTTGTGTAAATTGGCCAGGCAAATTGGACCAGTTTTTCCGGGAAACTGTTGAGTTTAACATTTTTGTACTTTTTCAAACAATGAAGTAATTTTGATAAAATATGGTTTTATTATTATTATTTCTACTATAAAAGTTTGATGTTTTGATTTAAAAAAAAAGACATATTGGCCATTAAAAGCATTTTAATAAATATGCGTTACCATAACGCACTTGCTGCGTTTAAACTTTTTAACTTTCTCAAGTTATCTTACACTAGATATCAAACACTGCGCTCTATGGTTTGTAACAGTTGTTTAGCTAAATCTAAAAGCCAAATGCTGTGGGATTCCAAATAAATGTGCTGTGTCAGATTCAATAATTAATCAAAGGAACTGTATTGAACAAAAAAAAACATAAAAAGACAAATAAAAACATTAATATAATATTATACTACATGTTTACCTGTTGTCGTCAACACACATACATTTAAACTTATGATGGATGTGTTCTTTTCTAAATTTAGGAGACAATCATTTCAGTTTAACAGAAAATATGCTTTTAGTGTTTAAGGTAACAAAAGAGCTAAATAAGAGAAGTCTAAATAGTATGTTTAATTTTCCATAATAATAGAAGGCCTAACTCTATTCTTGTACGAATTAAATTAAGAGCTTTGCTAATTTTTTTATAAAAGTGTCCTCGCTTCATGCCAATTCTAAAACGTAATAAATTAAATATGAGGTAAGCGCCAACATTTCCCGGACTAATGAAAGAGACGGCGTAGACTTACAATTAAAGTGTATGTTTCAATACAGCACTACTTCTCTCCCCCCCCCCCCCCCCCTCCTTACATACAGACTTGGAGACGAGTTCTCTGGCTTCACTGTTGGGTTTCGTTTCTGTAAGTGAAGGACGTAGCCAGCGCGTAAGCCAACTGGATCAAGTAGCCCTTCTGAATTCTAGATGCTCTAGGAAGTTTTTCAACGTTTCTGTGACCGGTTGAATTAATACGAAATCATGACAACTACAAATAAAGACCTCAGCTGGATTATTCGCGAATATCTTTCTGTCCTTCCCTAAAACTCATCACGCTCTTTGTATTGAAGGGAGTACGCAATACTCATGTAGCGTCTTAGTTGCTGGCTGATAGAGTCGCTTCGACTGGTATCAGTCAAACTTGTTTATGAAGCTTTTCTAACGAAATTCTTTGTCGGTATTTCAATGATGTCGTTCTGGCTATCAATCTGCCTTCTTTATGCATATTTCTTTGTGAATATTCGGTTTTAACGGAAAGAATATAATCTTACATTTTACGCTGCTAGATATTATTAAAGCGATTTTAATTTTAGCAAGAAGTCAGAACGGTGTTTACTTTCCAGCGAATTTTCATAAATATTGCGCAGCATTTTCCAACCACAATATTTTTCACACATTTAAATTAAAAGCAACAAAGACCAGTAGAAGTCGAGCGTCACAGCTTCTCCTTTATGTCGACTCCCTTTTGCACAAAGGATCATAGTAAGGAACCATAGTTTCATCCCCTGTAACAATTGTTTTCAACACGTCCGCCGAGTCTTCTCAACAGAGGTCCAAAAAGGAGCGGGCACATTCAACACCACAGTGACGTTGAACTGCTGAAAGATGTTTGGGGACCCATCTTGCAAAAACTTTATTCATGCCTAAATGTTCGTGGAAGATTTGGAGAACACTTGTATCTGAAAGCTCCGACATCTTTGATAATTCTTTCACTTTCAAGCTTCGATCGTGTAATACGAGAACCTCAATAAGGGCAGTCTTGTTGTCCGTCACCACTTCCACCGTCCTTTCTGTTCTTATTTCATTTTCCAACGACCTCTGCCCCATTCGAAACCGTTTTGACCAATCTTTGACTACAGTAGTAGTAGTAGCAATGGTAGGAAGGCTAGCGCCAGGGAAGTAGGCCACAATAGGCCCTTTTTGCCGACCCAGGGAACCCAGCAACCATGTTCCGCTACTTCTCGGGTTCGTCACCAAACCTTCACGACCTTGAAATAAAGGCCCTGACGGTCTTTCATTGAACGGAACTTTCCTGTCTGCTCTCTGGTGTCCTCGAGCCAAAAAAAATCTGTTCGAAGACTCCCAACAGCCTCGCAATCACACATGTAGTGGTAAGAGGTCTCTTCTGTCTCGCCGCATTCCTGGCAAATGGGATCCCTCTCGACACCTACCAATATAAGGTGTCTTCTGAAAGTACAATGGCCTGTTAGCACCCCAATTATGCGGCGAAGCGCAGCACAACTCCTACCAAGAAGCTAGACAGTCTTGTTTCTATCCGGCCTCTCCACGAAATCCCTTGCCTGCCTGCAGCCACTGTCCGACTTCCAGTGCTTCTCCATGGCCTCCTCAGTCCATTTATCTAAGGCGTCGGAGGCCACCTTCCTACTTATGCCTATAGCAGGCTCCGGGCCACAGAACGGCCGCCGGGAATCAAGGCTTGCGAGGTCATTCGCCACTTCATTCCCCGCTACGCCACAATGTCCCGGAACTCACACAAATTCTACCTTTTTGTCCTGGACAAACCCGTAAGGGCGTCAGCACACTTCTAAACCAGCGTTGATTCAATTCTGGACGCGCAGACTGCCCGGAGGTCCGCCGGGCTATCTGAGCAAATGTATACATATTTCTCAGGGCTCATCCTCACATCCTGTCGATTAGCTACAGACAGAATAGCATACACCTCCGTTTCGAATGCCGTGGTATATGCGCCCAAAGCATAACTCTCGCGCATTCCCAGGGTTTCGCTGTATATTCTCACCCAGGAGGAGTGTTGCTCCTCCAGCCGTGATCAGTCGGTAAAACAGACCAGGCTAGCAGGCTGGAAAGGAACCTCATTTTCTCCCCACTGATCCTTGTTGGGGATTCTCAGTGTATATGTCCTAGTCAGCTTAAAATAATCTTCTGAATTTCGTACCTTGATGGTGTAAATTGGAATTTCATTTCCTTGTACATGTCCTCTTATCGCTCCCTTACCTCACCAGTTTCCAGAGTCTCGCATTCTGAGATGCGACTCGATAGCCTCCCTTCGGATACAGATGGGAAGCGCTGGCAGCATCAGCAAGACCTCTAGCGCGGCTGAGGGTGTCATCTTCATAGCGCCGGCGATACCCAGACTTGCCAACCTTTGAAGTTTAACCAGCTTTGGTTTACACCACACTACCAGAACACTGCCCTATAAAGGATTCTCGGCCTGATGATCGCAGTGTAAATCAAATTAAAGATCCGAGGATTAAGTCCCCAGGTCCTTCCTATCACACGGCTCAGCTGCCAGAGGGTCACTACTCCCTTCCCCACTACTCGTTCTATTTCCGACCCCCATGATAATCTGGAGTCCATGACCACCCCCAGATGTTTCATATCACGCACTAGAGCTAAAGGTTTTCCAAACATCACCGGGCTCTGAACCCCTCCAGATTCCTCTTCTTGGTAAACAGGATATTTTCGTCCTCGCTGGGTTTACGGAGAGTCCTAGCTGTCCACAACACCTTTCATTATACCAGACGCTGTTTGCATATATGCACAGACGACGCTGAGGAATTTGCTGGTGACTAAGCCCAGCCCATCATCAGGATATGCCTGGGCAAAGAAGACATTCTCGGAGAGGCGTTCTATGAGGTTGTCAATGACCAGACACCATAGATGAGGCGAAAGGCAGCTGCCCTGGGGACAGCCGCCGGTCACTCCAACGTCCAGCCCCCGGCCTCTTGAAGTCAGTGAGACTCTCCTGTCCTCCAGCATGCTCGCCACCCAACTTATAAGGAATCTAGACGATCCCCTGTCCTGTAAGGTGGCAGAGACCGTATCCGTCCTTGCTCTATCAAAAGCCTCCTCAACATCAAAAAACATAGCATCTTTTACTACAGAATAAGATGGGGAATTTTATCCGTCATCCAGTCGATCTATGATGATTTGAGGTGGAAGAGCCTCTCGAGTAAGGAATTTAATAACAGCTTTATACTCACTATGTGAAAAACTGGAACTTGTGATGAGCACTAATAAGTACACTTGGAGAACACCCAAATCACCACAACACATATTTCAGAGACCTTACGATCGTTTCGTTGACAAAGTCAACATCTTCAGAGGAAGAAAAATTCTGTGTGACAGAATACTTATTAGCTTTATACTCAATTTTCGTGACTTCTGACATCGTGAGAAAACAGTGCCAGTTATAAGAAAACTAATTGACGTGAAATCCATTTTGTTTTACCCAAAACTAACAAGTCTTAAATTAATGTCTTACCAAACGCTGACACGTTGCGCTACCCTGAATCTATATGATACCGGGAAACTTTGACGCTTACCTCGTACTTTACATTAAGGGAACGACTAGCAACATTCTAGAAGAAGAAAAAACTATAATCTATGTTATTTTGTTTTGAATTTAATCTTGCTCACAGAGTGTTATATTATTTGTCTAAAATAGTTTAAAGCATAAAAAGCGTCAGAAAAGAAAACAGTTGTGGATATATTATTTGTAAAGATTAGTTTATGAAAAATATATTTCTCCCAAATCTACGAATAATGCGAGAGAGTGGCCACGCTGCTGTATTTACAATATTTTTCACTACTAATAATACAGGCAATAGAGGAGCCCGTTACTCTTGCCCATAATGCACTAAACTACAGGAGTTTTTTGCTTTGATACATAGGTTCAGAATGACGTACTGAATGTAAAAACACAAAATCCTTACAAATTAGGAGGGCGGAAGTGCCGCCATTTTAAGAAAAACCGTTTCGGCCTATATCTCCGTAACCGTGCACTTTAGGCCAAAATTTGTAATGACCTTTATTGTAGATAATTTCATTACTCATCTTTTTTGTTAAATATTTTTTTTGTATCACTCACCGTTTACAACTTATATGACTATTAAGAATTATTTATTGACTTTTTTACCTATATCTTTGTTAATAATTGTTTAAACAAGAAAATGCTTATAACTTCACTTTTCAATAGACAAATTTCCTACAAGTTTTACTTAAAACCTATTTTTCTCAAATCAATATTTTCAAAGTTATAACGCGTTAAATGTTGCAGTTTTCAATCGACAAATTTCCTACAACTTTTACTTAAAACTTTTCTTATCTCCAATTAATAATTTCAAAGTTATAACGCGTTAAATGTTGCACGAATAAATAATTTGCCTTCTTACCTGAAAAAAACAGGGAGTACCCGTTGAATTTTTTTAAATTATTTTTGTAATATTTGATACAGTAAATAGTATTCTACTTCAAAATTCCCCTCGATTTTTATCAAATAATCAATTATATATTGATGGCATAAGGTAATAAACGACAAAGAAAATGGGAAATTAATTTAATAAGACAAGTGCTGGTCCAAGTCACAATTTTGATAGGTTTTTCAAAAGAGAGTAATCAAAACTTATAAAGATGACATTGACTACTAAAATTTTGACATACCAAATAGTTCATTTTGCTTCCTTAATAAATCTCTGTATCGTCAACCCCATTCTGTGTATTTACTTCCCAACGCTCAAAAACCATTTAGTAATACTTTCTGCATTGAATAATCATTCTTTTTTGTCCTTGTTATTTGAGAAAACCCAAATGCCAATTTAGAGATAATTTTAAGTATACATTAACCGTTGGAAACTTTTCGGGGCAATTCGAGAACCTTCTATAAGAAAGGTCAGTTTAATATATATATATATATATATATATATATATATATATATATATATATATATATATATATATATATATATATATATATATATATATATAGATGTTGGATGACTCAGTTTTCATGCCGACTGGGGTCAAGCGTCTAGGCACAGGATTTTTGAAATTAACGCGTTATAACTTTGAAAATATTGATTTGAGAAAAAAAAGTTTTCAGTGAAGGTTGTAGGAAATTTGTCGATTGAAAAGTTAAGTTATAAGCATTTTATTGTTTAAACAATTATTAACAAAGATATAGGTAAAAAAGTCAATAGATGAATCCTAATAGTCGTATAAGTTGTAAACGGTGAGTGATACAAAAAAAATAAACAAAAAAGATAAGAAATGCAATTATCTACAATAAAGGTCATTACCATTTTTGGCCTAAAGTGCACGGTAACGGAGATATAGGCCGAAACGGTTTTTCTCAAAATGGCGACACTTCCGCCCTCCTAATTTGTAAGCATTTTGTGTTTTTACATTCAGTACGTCATTCTGAACCTATGTATTAAAACAAAAAACTCCTGTAGTTTAATGCAGAAACAAATTCTCTATTGCCTCTATTATAACTTCTACTTCGACATTAGGTATTAACACGATTTAAAAACCAAGTGGATTTATTGTAAAAACAATGAAGTAAAATCAAAAAAATATTGTTATTTATAGTCCTATCATTTCTTGGATTTCATGGAGTTTCTGCTAAGTCGGTGAGTTGTTAAGTAAATAAATTTACATTATAACATTTATTATTATTAAATCGTTTCTGTGATATGACCGACGCACATTCTTTGGTGGCCACCCGGTACAATAATAGCAAATGTGAATTACACAATTTAAACGTTGCTACATCGAGTGTCCCTTCTTTGCCGATGTTTAAGAAAAATTAAATATCTCCTAATTCAAGAGACAAATAAAACCCTTTATAATCCCAATTTTTGTATTTTATTTTCTCAAAACTGCAGTTTGGCAAGCAATTAAAACAAAACAAAAAAGCATAGAATATTTATTTTTGAATATAGTTCTTAAAAATTATATGCACATGAATAAAATCACACTTGGCGCAGTTTTCATCTAATAAACAACAATCATCAGCTAACGAATCTTAAATTATCAGTTTGATTGCTTTACTATAACTAAGAAAAGATACAGGGTGTTTATTAACTTAAATATTAATTACCTATAAATACCTATTTTATTATAATTGACCTGATTGTAAGACTGATTCTATATAAGGTAGGACATTGACTAACAAAAGGCTTAGTCGAAATGTTTCTCTTGTCTGTTGTTGCGGAAAATTAAACGTACTGTATATTTTAAGTATGATGTAATGCCCCAATTTTAAACTGGAAAATGTTACTTTTATGTTCGCCGTAGAATTAAACATTATTCTCAATCTTACAAAGAGAATGCATTTATTATGTTATGACAAAACTAAATAACATGTTTGGTTTTAAAGCGATAACAAGAGAATAGGAAATATGTATTTAGTTTTTAACCAAATTCAATTATTCTCGACTGAAAGCTTTGGTACTTCTACATGAATTTATTTTCTTCAAGTCTTTATCTAATATTGATCTTTTATACTTCCTAATTTAGAAGAAAACACTGAATTTTTACAGTATCACTGTACGATCGGAATTTGAGTCGGAAGATTGGAAACTGAACTAAACGGAACTAACTTAACCACACGAGCGGTGTTTAAGTAGAAGATTGGTATCTCAGATGTCCCAAGAAGCTAAGAAGAGGATATCCGTGGCAGAACTGAACTAACTTAATCACACGAGCGGTGTTTAAGTGGAAGATTGGGATCTCGGAGTCCCAAGAAGCTAAGAAGAAGAGATTTGCGGTGGAACTGAACTGACTGAAGCACACGAGCGGTGTTTAAGTGGAAGATTGGGATCTCAGCGGTCCCAAGAAGCTAAGAAGATGAGGTATATCGTAGAACTGAATTGTGCTTTGCGAAAGACCTGGTTTTATAGTCCTTTCGGGTAGCGCTGGTTGACATAGTTGACATCATTTCAGTAATGCAGAGTGGCCAACCGGTTAAAAGTGTAATTCAGAAGTAAAGAATTCCAATGGGTGCATTTTAAGAACACGTCAAATACAGATAAAGCGATTGAACTTGCAGGAAAGGACCTAACGGTAAATATGTAATCTTTGCAGGGCAGTATTCGGGCGTAAACTGAATGCAGCCATATACAGAGACTACTAGAGGATAAAGATTACTAGAAAATTGAAAGGGATTGTGAAATCAAGAGATAGGTTATTCCAGGTAGGAAATTAATAGATAGTGCAACAGAATGCAGGTAAAAGAGACAGGGGCGTACCAATTGTGTTTCTCTAATAATTAAATCGGTATACTTTTTACTATTGCAGTCAGTGCATCAACGTAGAAGTTCTATTACATCAAAATATTTACCGAGATTTCAAATTTGTTGTCAGAGTATTTACATTCTAAAGATTTTTAAATAGAATCACTTTGACGTTTCAAGTTATTTTGATTGTCAATTCTAAGGCTATTTGAAAGAACATTTTTCGGAAAATTAGCAACCTCTGTTAAAAAAAACAATAGTGGATACAGAACGTTTTTTTTTTCTTATAAAATCTTGTATCAAAATTATTTTACCTTGCCTTTGAATGCATTTGAATTTTTATATTTTAGGTGGTATTTTTGATATGGTAAACTTGATTTTCCAGTTTAAAATTGCGCTCGAAGCAAGTGACTGTTTAAATATGTCATTTCTTCTTTGACCTACCTATTATAGAATACTTTGCACCTATTATTGTATCTCTACATAATTTCAAGAAGAAAACTAAACGCTTATAAAGTGAACGAGGATGTCACAAGAAGATGATTCTTCGGACATTCTCCAGAGAACTTATGATAAATGTTGCTTGTACAGAATTTTTAAATGTATATCCTGAATATATCTATTTATTATCTATATTGATAATGTTTTTGAGCACTATATAAGAAGAAAAAAATTAAAAACGAAACATATTTATGACTGTTTCATGTTTGTATATTTGTTAACTTTATTAGAAATATATGATATATCAAAAAGAATGTCTAAATTGACAGAACTGAGAAATTATTAGAAAATTATTTAAGTATATTTCTGTGTGTTCAAACTTGATGTAAAACCTACCATAAATTGATACTGGAGTGAAAGATTTTATTGTAGTTAGTATCAACAATTTATATCTATATTTTGGAGTTCCTAGTAATTTTAAATGTAATACGACGAATCATGTTATACAGTATGTCCTAAAAGTAATAATATACAAAACAGCAGCCGATTCCAAACCATCAGATTTAAGAATTTATATATCTGTCTATACAAAACCCATACCAACGTACAACCCTTTCATTTGGGACATCCACTGCCAAGTTCAAGTCATGCTGGTAGTTACATAACTGCTATAAAAACTTAACTCTACAGAACTCGCGTCCAATTTTAGAACACCAGCGCTTGCGTTGGACTGTGCGTCTGCGGAAGGAATAATGCTAGTGATGGGAAAAACTGTTATATTGCTTTAACAGGTCGCACCTGTTACTGTTATTTAGAAATAACAGTTAAATATAACAGGTTGAAAATAACAGTATGAACTATGAATTATTAAGAATTCCACGTAGACGTAGTAACAGTAGCTGCACCCGTCCGGTGGTGTAGTTGGGTAATGTTTAAAATAAAAAATATTCTTGTATTATGTTTAAAACAATTAATAACTTTTTTATTAAAAAAATGATGGAGGTTTTTTTTTGGGTATTCATTACTAATAATAATTTGGTAAAAAATTCAACAATGCAGAATTTCTTTCGAATTTTCTTAACTAATTAAGTATTAGTTAAGCATTGAGCTTGAAAACCTCTATAGCCATCTTTTCCTTGAAAATGAGAGCTATATGAAATAAATTAATTATTGTAAGCAAAAAATAAAATAAATAATTTAAAAAAAATTAAAACTAATTTTTTTCTCTCTACCTATAGGGCGAAGTGTGTCTGGTTTCAACTATACCGGGTACAGGGAATATTTTTATAATTTCATTAAAATTGGTACTGTTTCTGAGACTTTTTAAGTTTCAGGGATTTTTTATTTTGCAGTAGTAATATAAAAAAAAATGTTTAAAATCGGACCTATTTCTTAGATTTCCAAAGTGAAAAGTAAAAAGGAATATTGATTTATTAGTTACATAAGGCAAAGAAGAATGAGCAAAAAACTACCTAATATAATATAATACCTAAGGACTCACGTTAAAGCATAACTGTACGTTTGTATACATATCAGTTTTTTCTTAAAACAAAAATGCCATCAGCATATCGAGTTATCTAATGAAGATTGAGTTTACGTCAACGCCTATGTGATTATTTTTTTATATACGCGGTGACCTGATTTTATTTTTACAGTGATATAGTTCATTTTTAATAATTTTCACTTGCTACATATACAGCCTTTTTATTTACATTTTTCATATTTTGTGTTTGTTTATAAATTGTAAATATATGTGTGTGTCTTGTGTGAATCAACAACCTGTCAAAATTTAAGAGTTTCATTGTACCGACGACCCTACGTTCCCAAAGCTGTGAGCACACTAGTATAAAGTAGTATGCTATGAAGTAAAGTCCGCTCTATACTCTATACCCCATTCCCAGTCTCATGTCCATTCATCCTGTTATAACAGTTGCGGATGAAAACAGTATTATGTTATGAAGTAAAGTCCGCTCTATACCCCATTCCCAGTCTCATGCCCATTCATCCTGTTATAACAGTTGCGGATGAAAACAGAAGCTGCTTCATCGTAGCCGTGCAACAGAAACAGATACGACTCACTGCGCAACAGCATCCCCTCCACTGTCCTGTTATTTGTATATATCCATAACAGGTTGTTACTGCAGCGGCTCGACAACAGTTAAAATATAACAGACTGTTAAATAACAACCCATCACTAAATAATGCAACTTCAAAAAAAAAGTTACTTAAACGGAAAATATTATCGATAAAAGACAATCTTCGGAATTTAACAAACACATAATTATTTTATTGAACACAAATTTACAAGAATTGTGACGTCATCAACGTAAACAATTTTCAAAACGAATATAAGTTGGCTTGGAATTAAAAAAAAGTTATTGCAGTCTGTAATAAAGATCAAGTAAGGATTTTTAATTCACTAAAATATACAAAACTAGTAACGAACAATCAGTTATCCAATGTCATATCTTCGAGGCAGTTGGCACACAGATACTACGCAAGCTCTAAGTACACGTAAGCTTGACATTTCAAGCAAGAATATCGTCTCGGTCGATTTTTTTACGATCACAAAATCTACATCTCCCACGGGTGTTATTGCTTGTTTCCCCTTCATAAGAATCGCCCTCAATGCCTCAGATTTCTATAATTCTCTCTTTCATAAACCGTGAAAGGGTGGCAAAATGGCACGGCACTTGAGATGGTCATTCAAGTTCAAATGAAAGCTGTCGTAAAAATTGTCTTCTTAACGTTTTTGTTTGTGGATTGTTCATGTAAATATTACAAACTTATACCGCGAACCTCGGTGGTTCGGGGGTAAGAACGTATGCCTCTGAACCGAAGGGTACTGGGGTCAATCCCAGGGTACTCCTTTCACTTTTTCAGTACAAACTGTAATATTAACATCAACCGAGGTTCTGGCAGCGTATTTGAGCAAGTTGAATGTCTGCACGTTCCGCCCTTCGGAGGGGGCGTAAAGCCGTCGGTCTCGTGTCCATACGATGTCGGGCACGTTAAAAATCCCTACCCTCCTTACAGAAAGGCAGGGGTTCGGCAAAAATTTCCAGGATAGTGAGGTGAAACTGCTCCCTGGCCTCTGTGATTGGCCATAGTCGCGGAAATAGGCCGACGTTAGAGAAACCAAAAACAAACAAACAACAACTTATACTGCCTACATTCAACAAGGCATAAAAAATAACCACGGTCCATTTTCTGGTATTTCTGGCACAGTTGTAGTCAGAGCAAAGTTTGTCGATGGTATCGATATTGTAGCATTATATGACAATCATTTCTCGCTTATTCGCCTTCCCCAATAATTGGTCATCATGGCGCATACTAGATACTAGCAGAACGTTTTTTTAGGCATGTATGACACTAAAGCACAAATCATCCCGAAACGCAAACCTTGATGATTGTTGATGGTTTAGTTGGATGTGTAAATTCTAGAGGCAATTCTCTTTAATTTTTTCTAATCGTCCCTAATAAAGTCAGCCTATAATTATTTTTTAGATTTTGTACTAGATGTATACTAGTGAACCCGTTGTCCGCGGTTACATTCCTTCCTGTACCTCTGATTGGTTCGTAAAGTCTTTGAACAACCGCACCTGGAGAGTTGTCTACTTGAAAGAGTCCCCCTGGTTGTTTTCCAACGTATACTTCTAAATTACTAGTAAAAAAATACTTTCACATCACAAAGAGCAAATAACTTGAGGCCATACTTGTTGGGCTTATTCGACATAACTATCGAAAAGTACACCTGCCGCGAAAAGCTTGGAGTTTTTCATCGACCGTCAAATAATGGAACGGTGTATATGTACTTTTGCAATTTGCTACAAATTTGTCAAACATATCCCGAACTGCAACTAGTTTGTCTAGTGCTTTTCGTTCTCGTGTTGCAATATCGTCGAATCTCAAATGACACAAAAGAAATCGAAATCGGTTTCTATTGTCTCTATGCCATCGCTTTTCTATTCCTATGCCATCGCTTTTCCATAGGTCTTACATTTAATTATCATGGGGGAAGCCAGGCTAGGACTATACAGACTAGCCTGCAATGGTAGACTGAAGATCAACTCAAGCTTCAGGGGCCACTGCAAAATTCAGGAGATCGTGAAGGAGCCCATGCTTGAAATGAGATCAGACTTCGCGAGCCCGCGAATCTACAGTGAAAACAATTTTACAGTGGAAATCTCCGACCGCGAGGTATGGCGGCATTTAGAAAATTATGTTCTTTTTGTTTGTTCATTTTTTGAAGATTTTTCAAGATTGCTAAAGATAGTATTTTTTAATAATATAAGATAATAATAGCAAATTCATTTAGCTTTATTATTGGTGCTAAATTTATTCAAAGCTTTAATTGATAATGTTTAAACGAATTCTTTGAAAATATCCAACTAAAGATGCAGAAATCTATCCTACAATAAACAAAAACAATACTTACTGAACATATTTTGATGAAGTCAGGGAAAATGTCGAGTTTTCTTAGTAACAAAAACAATATAACTAACACATTTTTTTTTCTCAAAAGTGGATTCTTACTGCACAAAACGTAAAATTTGTTTAAATTATATACAAACAATCAAGGCAGCCTAAGAGAAGATTGTTGTTTTGAGAAATCAATAGCGGCGAGTAAATAATTCATGCTCAGAATACTCCCCACAAAATCTGTAAATTAAACATAGTTTATATTATTTATTTTAATATACCGTTTATTTATTAAAATTTATAGCAGCACCGGCAAAATACAGATTTTTGTAACTGACCACTTTAAAATTAATTGTACAAACATTTTTTAAAATATTTCTATGTATGTGGCTTTTATCTTGATGGAGGTGAATTTTTTGTGTAAAAACATAAATATGCTATATGAAATATTTTATATTATTGTTAAAGTGTTTGAAAGCTGTCTAAATAAGAAAAATAATTATCATTGGTTTTATTATCATTATTAAATTCGTCGATCAAGAATCGAATGTTGATTTGTGAGCCGTTACTTTTAGGACATTTGTATGAACACATGTATCTATGTAGGTTTTTTATTAAATATTGACAGTCTTATGAATAATTTAGAATATGCCGATTGTTCCAGAGAAACAACAAAATTATTTAGAAGAAAAGCTGTAAATAGAGCTTTTGTTTAAGCATTCGACCTATATGTATTTAATAGATGCTGATTTTACTTTTTTTATCTCAAGGGCCAGTTGAATTCAGTCAATTTTAATATATTTCCCACATTTCTTAACGTAGCTTTTTAATAAAAGACTGATGCTGGACACTGTGACTGGAAACTGAAACAAAAACCATAATCGCCCCAAAAACGACAAAAATAATAACAGAGAGTTATGCGCCAGATACGTATTTCAACACCAAAGTTGTCTTCATCAGTACCTGTCGCTAAACTAACTGTATGGGCAAATTTATCCGATTTATATACCTAAACTATACACTAAAATGATGTAATCCCGATGATGCAATACTGGATGATGCAAACCCAGATGATGAAGTACCGTACGATGTAACACCGTATGATGCAATATCAGAAGCCTCAGTACCGGATGATGTAACACCGGGTAACGTAACACCGGGTGACGTAATTCAAGGACTATTGTTGTGTCAGTGGCTACGCTCAACCGGTTGTATAAATGTTGAAATCAACCATGGATTATTTCGTGCTATTTCAAAAAGTATTGAATTGCCCGGACTCATGTCTGAATTCTGTGAATTCACCTTGCGGATTTCCAAACTTTCCAAAGCAACTAACTTGCAATAATAGTTTTTTGACAAGAAATGTATTATAATTCATACATACATAACCTATTTTTTTCATAGCAGTAGTTGCTTCTTTTCTCGATGGAAAAAAAAGTGACCTGCAATTTCTTTCATCTGCTATTTATAAAACTTTGTTAGAAATGTTCTTCTGCCTTTGAACTTTTATTTGGCAAGGGAAAATAACCTATCTTTTTCATAGCAGTAGTCGCTGCTTTCCGCTATGGCAAACAAAGTCACCTCAAATTTCCCTGTCATCTGCTATTTGTAAAACTTTATTAGAAATGTTCTTCTGCCTGTGGACTTTTATTTGGAAAGTAAAAATAACCTATATTTTTCATAGCAGTAGTCGCTGCTTTCCGCTATGGAAAACAAAGTTACCACAAATTTCCCTGTCATCTGCTATTTGTAAAACTTTGTTAGGAATGTTCTTCTGCCTTTGAACTTTTATTTGGCAAGGGAAAATAACCTATCTTTTTCATAGCAGTAGTCGCTGCTTTCCGCTATGGAAAACAAAGTTACCTCAAATTTCCCTGTCATCTGCTATTTGTAAAACTTTGTTAGAAATGTTCTTCTGCCTTTGAACTTTTTATTTAGCAAGTAAAAATAACCTATCTTTTTCATACCAGTAGTCGCTGCTTTCCGCTATGGAAAACAAAGTTGCCTCAAATTTCCCTGTCATCTGCTATTTGTAAAACTTTGTTAGAAATGTTCTTCTGCCTTTGAACTTTTTATTTAGCAAGTAAAAATAACCTATCTTTTTCATACCAGTAGTCGCTGCTTTCCGCTATGGAAAACAAAGTTGCCTCAAATTTCCCTGTCATCTGCTATCTGTAAAACTTTGTTAGAAATGTTATTCTGCCTTTGAACTTTTTATTTAGCAAGTAAAAATAACCTACCTTTTTTATAGCAGTAGTCGCTGCTTTCCGCTATGGAAAACAAAGTTGCCTCAAATTTCCCTGTCATCTGCTATTTGTAAAACTTTGTTAGAAATGTTATTCTGCCTTTGAACTTTTATTTGGTAAGTAAAAATAACCTACCTTTTTTATAGCAGTAGTCGCTGCTTTCCGCTATGGAAAACAAAGTTACCTCAAATTTTTCTGTCATCTGCTATTTGTAAAACTTTGTTAGAAATATTCTTCTGCCTTTGAACTTTTATTTGGCAAGTAAAAATGTCAAAATTTTTATGCTTAAGAACTGTAGATTTTGAGAAGAGACCTTGGGAAAAAAAGTGGAGCTGAAGAAACAAAATCGTGACGAAACTGAGAAATAAACTCACCTGGAATAACAAACTTTTTTTGGTCGTGTTTGACAAAATTATGTCAATGCGAGCAAAAACACTAGATCTTTGTAAGATATAATGTATTATTTTGATCACTGCAAAATAGGCACCAAAAAATAAGTAAAAATGGACACTTCGGTGTGTTTAATCTCTTCTGTGCGTCAGACTAGATGTATTCTCCCCATCATTAGAACCGCAGACCGGTTTCCCTATAATTAGAGCTCGTCAGTACGGTATACTAATTGCAGCAAAAATGCACCTACGGTAGCCAGTCTCCTAGAAAATTGTGAGATGTAAGACATGATCGCCATCTCGGTGCGGAACCAGGTAGTATATTGTCACGACAGCTCCAAATAACACAAAATATTATAAAATAGAGACTGTGTACAACCAACTAATATTTTGGTAAATTGTCAGCCCTGGTCCATTTCTTCCTTAATACAGGGACAATGTATATAAGGCTAGATGTATTCTCACCATAATTAGAACCGTAGACCGGTTTTGCTCTAATTAGAGCTCATCAGTACGGTATACTAATTACAGCGAGAACACACCTATAAAGTAATACAGCGCTATGGTAACCAACCTCCCTAGAACATTGGGAGTTGTACGACAACGTCACCATCTCGGTGGGGAACCAGGTAGTAATATCTGGTATTGTGGTATATATTATAGTACAATTTACCAAATTGTTAGTTGGCTATACACAGTCTCAATTTTATAACATTTTGTGTTATTTAGAGCTGTCGTGCAACAGAATACCTGGTTCCGCACCGAGATGGCGACCCTGTCGTACATATGACAATGTTTTGCGAGGCTGGCTACCATAGTCGTATTACTTTATAGGTGTGTTTTCGCTGTAATTAGTATACCGTACTGATGAGTTCTAATTAAAGGCAAACCGATCTGCGGTTTAAATTATGGTGAGAATACATCTCGCCTTACATACATTGTTCCTATATTCGAATAGAAATGGCTCAGGGCTGACAATTTACAAAATTGTTAGTTGGTTGTATACAGTCTCTATTTTTAACACTTTATTTGGAGCTGCCGTGACAACATACTACCTGGTTCCGCACCGAGATGGCGACCCTGTCGTACAACTCACAATGTTCTTTTCTACGCGGTTTTTTCCTGTCTTGTGTTCTTTATTAGATACTTAGTATTGTCCATCTTATGAGACAGCCAAACTGTGTTGGTTTTTTGCTTTCGTTGTGTAGCTTTTTTAACTTTTAATCGTTAATTGTTATAATTAATGTATAGTAATTAATGACCATTTTCTGTGTTATCTACTCAGCTCTTGTGCCTTTCGAATCAAACCCAATATTTACTTCAAAGCACTAAAGTAAGTACATAAATTGAGTTGTAGATTACGGTATTTTTTGTTAGATAATGCTGGCTACTAATGATTTTCAAAAGACCGACGTTGGAGACTGTAAAAGAAAGCTGAGTCACTTCAAAAACCACAAAAATAAAAACAGAATGTTTAAGGAGCTGAGGATATTTTAAGGAATAAACTCGTCGAACTAGGCGAATGTAGACATAAGTGACGGTGTAAATATAACTTTAATAAACTCACAAAACTTAACAATGCTACTACTAACTAACTGAATGAATTTTAAACTTGGACTGTTTACATCGTGAATCTTAATTGAACAGTGTTTTTTGTTTATATAATTAAATCACAAGTGTCGCGCCTTTATATCTTAAGCAATCTAAATTAACTGTCTCTTAATGTTTATCAACAAATACTACTTACAGTTTTTTAATCAGTTTACGTCCTTCCAAAATTGCCGACTTCAGCAGTCCTGCGTTCCTTGTACGCTGTAAATTTTACCTTGTTTACTATTTACATAACAATGTAATAGTTTCAATGCCAATGTTATCGATACTATTATGACCTACAATTATGTGCAATATTTACATTACTTAGTTTAGAGAATTTTCCTAAACCAACTTTACATATTATTTTACTGTTTTTAATAATTATGTTTCTACGATTGCTACTACCCTTCTGCAAACCCTATTGTTCTCTGAACACAAAATGTTATGCACTTGATACGTGCTTCAACAACAAAGTTGTCTCCATCTGTCAGCGACAGCGAAATACGTATCTAGTGCATAACTTTCTGTTGTTTCTTTTGAAGTTTTTGGGGTGGTTTTTCAATTTTTTTTAAACCCATTAATAATTACTAAATGAATGTTGTTTTCTGCTATTTTTTTGTCGGTTTTGGGGTGACTTTGAATTTTTTGGTGCCGGTAATAATTTCCAAATGAATTTTTAAATTGTTTCCCACAGTCAAACTTACTTGGTACGTAGTAAGACGTTAGCGACTTTTCCAGTACCTACAGTTAAACCATTTAGGTTTAAGAGTGGGTTTTACTACAACGCCAACCTAAAATTCGTCCAGCAGTTTACACTTTTGTTCCGGATAATTTTGCAAGTTGAAATTTAAAAGATTTTTGCCAAATCTTGCTTTCACTACTCAAAATCTAGCCCAGACTGGTTTCATATGTTGTGATAAAAATCAAGACGCAAAAGCTCCGAAATATTAAAATTAGAAAATTACCTGCATGTTCTTCAACCTATTATTGTTACTCTGGAATAATCTTTTTTAACATTTAGTATTAAATTTAATAACCGGAAGTACAAATATCGGTACCTATCATTACGAATATTATTTTTCGATATTAATACCGAATATAACCATTTAAAGCTTTAAACTGGGCCTATAAAAAAGAATTATAATAATTTAACGAGCTATGACTTAAGCTTTGTTTAATAAGCTGCTATCTCTTGTAAATTTTACAAGAAAGATTATAAATTTTACAATATACTGCCTTTAATTAAAAAAATATATAAAGGTAACTGAAGTCTAATGACACTATGTTACAAAAGGAATGCGCCACCCGCATGCTGTCCCGCATTCTTTTTAGACGATGGTTGCTGCTTACCTTGATTTCTTTATAAACATTCACGCGACAGAGACAAGAACAGAAGCTCTCTCTAGCATTCAAAAATCAATCCATAAAAACCAAATTATTGACATTATTTCTTCTGTTAGTATGTCACTATCTTCAATGGGTGAGATCTTAAAAGTCGATGTTCAATCATTTCTACCCAACTCTTTTAGAGGCAAAACATTATAACAGATAAGCGCCTTAGTGAGGCCATGAAATAAAACAGATTATTCTAACACTGTTTTTATATAGTATCATACAGGACCCCCAAGTAACTCTAAAAATGTAAAAATCTTTTTAATTTGTATTGAATTCTGACGTCTCTGGGGCATGATGAAAATTTAACAAGAAATAAACACTGCGCCTAACGCAACTTTTTTTTTTGAGAGGCATAGCCGGCGCCTTTCGAGGCTAACCGAGCCATTGGCCCTTTTGAACCTCCCTTTGTTTCACCCTGGCACCGTTTTGCGACGACGTAACATCAGAGTGAAGGGCTGTCTTTTCTTCTCCTTTGGTTTTCCTTACATCTCCGCCCCATCGCGGCTGCGAGGATTAGGAGTGCAGGCATCTCTAGTTGTTTCGTGGAACTTTATACTTCACCTTTTCCTCTACTTCTTTCTTTCGCATGATGGACTGTGTTAGCTTCCTCACTCGTTACCATGTCGTCTTCTGGGCAGTTATTACTGGCGCTAGATATTGCACCGTGAGCTGTATCCCTATTTCTCCGTATGCTTCTTGTCGTCCTCTTTCCCAGCGGACACAGTTACACAGTGTGTGTTCCGTTGTGTCTCGTTGCCCACAGGACCTGCCTTCCTCACTATCAACTTTCCCTATTTTGTATGCATATGATCCAAATCTGCCGTGGCCAAGAGTTGTGTCATATGGTAGTCAACGTTACGATATTGGCAGCATCAGTCGCTTTGTCCATTGGGCTTGCTCTTCATTCTCATCCCATTCTTTGCCACTGTTGTATCAACTGTTCCCTTTGTTTCCGGTCTTTGTTCGGTATTCTCCCTATAGAGGATGTATATTTCCTTGGCGAGAAGTTCGATGGGCAGGTTCCCCGATATTACTTGCAGCGCCTTTGCCGATGCAGTTCTATATGCGCTCGTTGTTCTTAAAAGTATTTGCTGCTGTGTCTTCTGCATCATGAGCTTGTATTTTTTCCTGTTGGCTGCTGCATACCAGACTGGGACACCGTACAATTGAATTGAGTATACCACCCCACAGAGCACACTTCTCTTGCAGTTCCTGGGGTCTCTGATGTTGGGTATTATTCTGGCCAGCGCAGATGCTTGTTCATCCGCTCTGTGTACAGATTTTTTGATGTGTTCTGCGAATGTATTATTTTCATTTAACCACATTCTAAAATGGCGCAGTGCTTTCGATTGTGTTTTTTTCTCCCTCGGGGCTCGTCCGCGGCTTTGCCGCCCCGATGGCACTACAACCTTTGGCTTATTGTGCATGCCCTTAGTCTTTTTACTCCACCCATTCCAAAATAACTGTGCCTTGAACTAGTCTGTACAGCGATTGGCAGGGTGAAGTTTTATAATGCTCTGTGTCCGGTCTAGACTGACCGTAGATCAGTTGTCTTTTGCGGTCCAGAGCTTTACACTCGCACAAGATGTGCTGGGCTGATTTCGCCCCCTCGCCGCAGAGTCTGCATGCGAGGGCCCCCTCGAACTGTCCCATTTTATGCAGGTGTTTCTTGACGGCCATGTGTCCCTTTAAGAGACCTGTTATGTTTCTAAGCTGTCATCTGCTAAGATTTAGCAGCTCCACAGTTTTCTTTGAACTGGGTTCGTCAATTATTGACTTGCCATGTCTGAGTACTGAACCCCGAGCATACCACGGGATGCGCTCTTTTGGTTCACGGATGGATCCGGCGGGGAACGTGGGACGGGGTCTCGTGTTTATTCGGAAGGACCGAGGGTAAATCATAGGATTTCCCTCAGAGCCCATGCAACGGTCTTTCAGGCCGAAATGTACGCCATCCTGCACTGTGTGCGGGAGAACAAGAGGAGGGGCTACACCAGCAAACTGGCTGGGCAGAATGAGGTCAACTTCATCTGGGTGCCGGGTCACTGGGGGTCAAATGCAATGAAGAAGCTGACAGTATCGCGAAGAGATGGTCATCAGAACCATTTATGGGACCAAAACCGGCTCTTGGCGCGACAAAGAGCACTACCAGGGGAGCCATTAAGTCCGGGGTCAGAAACCCATACAAGGTGTACTGGGCAGACTGTCCAGAGCTCAGACATGGGAAGTCAATAATTGATGAACCCAGTTCAAAGACAGCTGTGGAGCTGCTAAATCTTAGCATAGGACAGCTCAGAAATACAACAGGTTTTTTGACGGGACACGTGGCCGTCAAGAAACACCTGCATAAAATGGGGCGGTTCGAGGGGGACCTCGTATGCAGACTTTGCGCGAGGGGATGGAATCAGTCCAGCACATCTTGTGCGAGTGTAAAGCTCTGAACCGCAGAAGACCACTAATCTACGGTCAGTCTAGACCGGAGAGTGAGCAATATAAAACTTCACCCTACCAATCGCTGTGCAGACTAGTTCAAGGCACAGTGATTTTGGAATGGGTGGATTGAAGAGACTAAGGGCATGAACAATAGGCCAAGGGCTGCATTGCTATCGGGGCGGCAAAGCCGCGGACGAGCCTTGAGGGAAAAAAAATGTATTATCGTTGAGGTGTACATTGAGAGCAGCCAACCACAACGTTTGAGAGGCATCAGGGAACTAATATATTCATCATTGATGTCTGGAGACTGGATCTAGTAATCTTGGTAACTGGGAAGTTACACATCAGTAGATTTATAGACTAGCACAGAGCAAATTAAAACCTTCCTGGGTATAAATCTACTAAGTAAAGATTTGAACATGTGATGAGCACTGATAAGTACACTTGGAGAACCCAAATCACCACAACACATTTAAACATCTTGATTATCGTTTCACTAACCAAGTAAGTGTCATCAAAGGGTGACATTTTAAATTGTGTTGTGGTGTTTTGAGTTCACCAAGTGTACTTCTGCTTGCATATGTGAGGCAATCGGCGTTGCGCTGGTACACCGGTGCCCCATTGAGAGCTTCTTTTCTGGTATATTTTATATTTATAGTTTACTAGATTAGAGGAACCAAAATTCATGAAATGATTTTTTGTTTCTATTTATATTATTATTATTTACCTACGTGAGAACCACAACAATCTTATACAAATATCAATTTGGCTAACAATATATTATTGGAAGTTCATTTACCATTGATTTTTTTATTGAAAGCAGTGTACATATGATTCATTTAATACCACTTAATCAAACACATCGACACATGTATCTAAAAATAGTGATAATAGGAGATAGGATTAATATTGCATTGCTTCTTTAAGAAATTAATGATACTTTCGATTAAAAAAATTATAACAACTATTAATTTAATTCATAACAACTTTACACAGGTTAACAATTTAATTAAATAAAAGCCAATCAAAGTGCAGTATAATTATTATAGTAAGATTGATTCCGTCGATGACTCTGATTAAAATCAACTAAGACAAAGCATAAATTATGCTTTAAACAAGTATTAGAGAAATTCTGAGTATACGAAGCAAACATTTTTCTTATGTTTAGACCATATTTTAAGTCCCCACTTTCAATTGAAATTGGCATTATTGCATTTTAATTATTAACAGCATAGGTATTTAAAATATTTCTAAAAGTACTTTTTTGTTAGGTTCCCCATACTAAACTCTTTAATATAACAATTGCCGTAGTTCATCGAAAATTCGGTCAGTGTTAAAACCAAAACTAATTAGCTGTTTAATTATTTCCTGCAAAACCAAAGTATTCCTGCTGTCAAGTATATAGTTCAGATTGAAAGAGGCTAAAAAATATGTAATATTTATTTACAGTAGATAAGAAATGGTCAACATGCATTATGCTTCTTGTTGATGGTCGCGTAATTACAAGCGCGGCCGGGAATACATTTATTTCTTTCGGAAAACCCATTGGTTGTCGCATACACATATTTTTGTTGGAGGAAGGTACATTAAGAAGTATGTTATTGTATTATAACAAACTTGATTTTTAACGCAATATCTTAGAATCTTTTCTAGAAGTTTTTAAAATTAACGTATATTTATTTAGTCACTTTAACAATTGATTGGACAAAAAAAGTGAAAAACAACACTAAACGTTATTTTTAGCGTTTTCAAAACATAATATATGGAGTAAAAATTACTAACAAGGTTAAGCCAGAATCACAAAAGTTATCGTATATTTTGTGATCATTTTATATTGATTGTACTGTACTAGATTAGGCAAAACCAATAGAAAAGTTCAAAGAACCTTTATCTTATTTCTGCACAGAAAATAAAACGCCAATTTAGAGTCAATTTAAATTGGATTGTAGCTTTATATTAATCAACTTGCTACACATTTTTTTAAGTTATATATATATATATATATATATATATATATATATATATATATATATATATATATATATATATATATATATATATACAGTGTGCCCGAAATTGGTGATGCATGTATTGCGATCTCCGAAACTGTTAGAGATAGGAAAACGGTTAAATGGGGAAGGTTTTAGACAATTCTGTTTGTAATTGAATGCCGTTTAGTTTATGATTTTATCTCTTTTGGTTTTTACGATATGTGAAAAAAACTAAAATGACGCATTTTCGGAAATACGCTGTGCTTTCTTTGTTTATGAAAATTTCTGAAATTTGTAAAAACTTTCTTATTACAGCTTTTTACGTAAGAAACGCCTGTGTAGTCAGATTTTATTTCTAACGTTTTGGTAGTTTGGAACTATCATAAACTTTGTTTTTTCATAGGGGCGCCATATTGGATTTTCACGGTTTTGAAAAGCCCCTGTTTTTGCCTTTACAAATATGTATCACACGTAGTGAAAAAAGTTAGGTTATGGGTTGAAAAACGAAAAATATGATTTTGTTACGAATTTGTCAACGTCGCACGATGAAACACTCACCCTTAAGGTGATTCTACTGCATTTAATCTCTTAACTACAATTAATAACAACATATCCTTATAAGTAATAGTTTCTCTTATGTGAAAATCTTTTGAAAACATAGAAATTACCCTTTTTGAAATTTTAACACAAAAAAGAAATGACAAATGACATAATAATTACCAAAATAAAATCTCTAATTTAACGTTCAAAATGCGACCCATTTTCTTCCATACATTTAGCCCTTTTTTTCACTTTTATTTGTGGGGACATGTTAAAAACGAAATTTATGAATTTAATCCCCCAGAAAGCAGAGAAGTCCTCGAACAACGAACGCGGGATGTTCTGTCCAATATTAACCGTAACACAATTCATCGAGTTACCGGATCGTTGATAATAAACATGTACTAAATGTATGGCAGCAAATGGGTCGCATTTTGAACGTTAAATTAGACATTTTATTTTGGTAATTTTTATGTCTGACACATTATTATTTTTTCCTTTCTTTTTTGTGTTAAAATTTCAAAAAGAGTAATTTCTAGTTTTCAAAAGATTTTCATATAGGAGAAACTATTACTTATAAGGATATGTTGTTATTAATTGTAGTTAAGAGATTAAATGCAGTATAATTCATTGTGCGACGTTGCCAAATTCGTAACAAAATCATATTTTTTCGTTTTTCAACCCATAACCTAACTTTTTTCACTAAGTATGACACATATTTGTGAAGGCGAAAACGGGGGCTTTTCAAAACCGTGAAAATCCAATATGGCGCCCATATGAAAAAACAAATATGATGATAGTTTCAAACTATAGAAACGTTGGAAATGAAATCTGACTACACAGGCGTTTCCTACGTAAAAAGTTGCTATGAGAAAGTTTTTACAGATTTCAGAAATTTTCATAAATAAAGAAAGTACAGCGTATGTTCGAAAATGCGTCATTTTAGTTTTTTTCAAATATCGTAAAAACCAAAAAAGATAAAATCGTAAACTAAACGGCATCAATTACAAACAGAATTGTCTAAAACCGTCCTCATTTAACTGCTTTCCTATCCCTAACAGTTTCGGAGATCGCAATACATGCATCACCAATTTCGGGCACACTGTATATATATATATATATATATATATATATATATATATATATATATATATATATATATATATATATATATATATATATATATATATATATACTATTTTCTTATTTAATATTAATATTTACTACGTTCCTATAATTATTAAAATAGGCTATAAAAAGTACCTACATATTTTTATTGGTAATCTAAGTAATATCCCAAAAGCTCAAAAGAGGATTTTTATATACCTTAGTATATTTAAGTAATTTTAATTATATACTGTAAATGTAACTATTTATGGTAGGTTATTCTGTGGACTTATGACCTACATTGTACAATAGTCAAGATATAATAATGTTTTTCCATAAGAGTTCATCTACAAGAACAGTTTTAAGAATTGCATATTATATCGAATTTGTACACTTTTGTTGGTCATACTGAATCTAAATAAATGATGTGTTATAACTGTCTGTGGTGTTTTATTTATTTCTAGCTACTTGCCTGGTTCAAGATGTCTTACTTTCACAGTACTTTTAAACGTCATCATTATTCATCTCAGCGGCCGCAAAAATTATGGAACCAATAAGTACACTTGAAGAAACCCAAATCACCACAACACATATTTTTAAAGCCCGAACGATCGTTTTGCTAACAAGGTTAACTTCATCAGAGGATGACATACTCAGAACATTTCATCCTCGGATGAAGGTAACGTTGTTAGCGAAACGATCGTCATGTCTTTAAAAATATGTGTTGTGGTGATTTAGGTTTCTCCAAGTATACTTATCAGTGCTCATCACAAGGTACAATTATTGACTTAGTTACGGAACTAAGGCTAATATCGGTATTTTTACAGGTTATCTCCTTCCCACCCCCACTTCTAGAAATGCTAGATGTGTGTTAGATTAGATTAGATTAATTGTAAGTGGGCTATTCCAGTCCCTCCACCTCGACCTTAGGTCTATTGTGGATCACGTCTAATTGCTTAAATTTCACCCATCAATTCCAGCTCCCTGCGGGAATTGGTATTTTCTTGAGGGCGAAAGTTTGTTTGTCAGGTGTACTGTCATCTAAATTAAGTCGCTCGCCTGTTTCGAAGCACAAAAATAGATAACCTCTCTCCGACATGCGTCAGTATTTGACTCGATTCGGTAGCATGAAGTCCAGCGCTCGAGCAGCATCCAATCTCCAGTTGTAATCCACCCCTGGAGATCTCAACTCTTCTCCGGGTTCGCCTAAACTGGACACCCACCAGTGTTAGACTCAAGGCGACATCCCATCGAGTCCCGCTCCTGAGCATCATCCAGACGAGGCCGTCCGTTCATTTCAAAGCCCAGACTGGGGGCCACAATCTCCGGGTGTATACCACTCATCAGAGATCTCAACACCCTCCGGGTCGTCTGGACTCACGACACCCGCCAGCGCTTAACCCAGGGCGGTATCATCTGGAATCCCGTTCTTGACTAGCAACCAAGCAAGGCCAATTGTATATTTATAAGCCCAGAGTAGAGGCCTCAAAATGCGGATGCGTATCACTTCAAAGCGATATACGCCTCCCTCCAGACTTACCTGTACCAGACCCCCACCAGTGTTTGATTGACACGAGGCGGTATCATGAAGTCTCTCCCTCGAGCAGCAACCAAACGGGGTCGTTAGTCCATTTCAAAGCTCACAGAGTAGCCCTCAATCTCCACGTGTAATCCACCTCTAGAGACCTCATCCCACTTCCGGGTTCGTCTAGACTCGATACTCCTAAGTGTTTGCTTAAATTTCATCCAAAAAATCGAAATCCCCGCAGTAGACGATATTTATGAGGGTAAAAGTTAGTTTTACAGGTGTACTGCCATCTGAGTGAAGTCGCTTGCCCGTTTCGAAGCTCAAAGAGGGATAACCTCTCTCCGATTTCGTCTGGACCAGAGATCCGCCAGTGTATGACTAGAGGCGGTATCATGAAGTCCCGCACCCGAGCAGCACCCAAGTGAGGTCGTTTGCCAGTTTGGAAGCTTAGAGAAGAGGCCTCACTCTCTAGTTGTAATTCACCCCTGGAGTACTCAGCTCACCTTCGGGTTCGTCTAGACTCGACACCCACCAATGCTAGACTCAAGGCGAAATCCCATCGAGTCCCGCTCCCTATCATCACCCAAGACAGGCCGTCTGCCCGTGCCTTCATTATCTCCAACTCCTCTGTATACCAGCCAATAGCCTGACTAGTCTGACTACCTATCTAAAGTTTCCTTCTCCCCCTCCAAAAGGTTTCAAACGAGGATACCAGAATATGATGAAAACCCTGAAATACTTTGTTTACATCTGGTATGTCAAGAACGGTCCTGCAGCCCTCTTCCTATAAGCGTCTCACGAATCCAGACATTGTTTCTTCTGATACGCTTCTTACTTTAACATACTTACATTCTTTTGCAGGTTTTGGTATATATCACCTAACTAGCTGGGCATGATGATCGGACATGTGTAGATTAGCCCCGTGAAGCTAGAGCTGGCATAGTCTATGTTTGACAGCACATTTTCTATACATGTGGCACTTCTAGACATTTTACGTGAATATTCAGTGAACATGGGAGCTAATCCATATGATGTAATGACGTTAATGTGTGCATTATATGTGGGGGATACTGTATTAACATCTATGTTGAAGTCACCACAAACAACAACCTTAGCTTTAATTTTCTTGTAACACCTTTCAGAACTCCATCAAGTTTCCGAATGATAAGCACAGTATCAGCTCCCGGGGATCTGTAAACGCAGACAACCACCGTCTTAGTTTCCTCGATATAAAGGCCAGCAAGCTCAAAAATCCTCTCTGCCGATGTATTATTCAGTGAGGGTATGCTAACTGCACTAATCCCTTCTCTAGTCAACACAACAGCACCTCCATACTTGTCTTATCTACAGAAGCCACCACACACATTATAGTTACTTATCTTCACGTGTTGTAATTCGTGATGGCGAAGAAAATGCTTCACCAAGCACACCACATGATGCCCTGGTTCCCAATAGGAACAGGTCTATCTATATAACGCCGAACAAAAGTGGGCTAGAAAAAGTGAAACAAGCAAGATGCTTGCTGAAAGAAATTGTGAGGAGGAAGGCAAGAATTATTACACATAATCTGAGACATAACTTTGTGGGAACATTATTTGAAGAACGCATACAATAGGGTCGGGTTTTACGAGTGGCAGATTTAAGGGACTTCTCATTTAACCAGAAAATTTTGGTGATTTGAATGGACTTGTGTAAGAGACAATACTAAACTATTTTTGATTAAACATTTCTGTTTTAGCGAGGTAATTATTGCGCTGACCCGTGCACATTTTTATTGGGATACACAGATGCGCGGAAGTAACCAAAAGGGCTTCGTCTTTTTGTGAATTTCGTTACATCTACCTAAAAATATGACCATTCAGGCACACTAAGACTAGATGCACATGTTTCTTGATTGAGACATGACACTAATGGGTAATAAATTTCACTGTACACAACACAAGAGAAAATATTTATGGGTTCTTCCACTCAGATAATGATAGAGACCCTCTTACCACTTGAAATCATCGTTCGTTAGCTCGTTACAACTGTACATTTTAGTAGCTTTTTGTTTTTCTGTTTAAATCTTGAAACTTGTGCCTTATTCCGCTCAGGTTTCGATTACCGCGCGTTTGAGGCAGGTGAATAGAGTCTTGTTTACACAATGTCCGCGTCCGGTATTAAAATAAAACGCCTTACCATTGAAGAGAAAATGTCGATATTAGAACAAGTGAAAACGGGAAAAAAAGTTATATTTGTAGGCAGTACGGTATTGCATTATCTACATTATCAACAATTTTAAAGTGCGAGAATGATATTGTCCAGGCTAGTGGTTCCAACACTGTTGACAACAAGAGAAAAAGTCTAAAAGCAACCGACATGGAGAACTTGGACAAAACATTGGAAACAAGGAAAATAACGACTTAGACACATATCTAGGAGCTTGTTAGTCATTTCTTGTAGTATTTTTTACTCAGATTCTGATCAATCCATTTTGACGTTTCAACTGTCTTAAATCAGATTTAATTAATTAAAAATTAAGGTATGTGCCAAATTTCATCAAAATCTGACCATTATTTTTTGAGTTATCGATGTGATATATATATATATATATATATATATATATATATATATATATATATATATATATATATATATATATATATATATATATATATATATATATATATATACAGGTTGTTTCAAAAAACATGCACCATCGCTCGTGGGCCAATTCCTTAATGAAAAATAAGAAAAAAAGTTCCTGTGTACATGGACCCGGAAACGCATAGTTTCCAATATACAGGGAGTTGAATTTTAATTTCTTTTAAAATTTTTTATAAATAATTTCAAAACCACTGGATTGATTTTAATGAAACTTGGAACTTGAAAGTGTATTATGAAAGTGCATATTTTCAAGTGAAAATCTACTTACAACTGCGTCAGTGGCGTGCGTACGGGGTAACTATAAAAATTCATTTGGGGAAAAAATATGTGCGCCACTGTCTTTCTCCAATTTTGATACATGAGTTATGAAGCTTATTACATAAGCCACAAAAGCTGCCTCTTGGTATTTTTTCGTTCAGGGTATCCCCTAGGAGATATGATTAATTTTATAAAAAGGGGCAAAATACCGATTCGTTGGAGTAATGAAAACAGTAATCGTAAAGTGCCATGAAACTATAATTTTTGACAGTTCTCTAAATTCTACAATTTTGAAGTGCTTTGTAGGCGTCAAAAGAGTTTTCGTGCTATTCTTTAAATTTTGATACGGTGCAGTATTTTCGTTTTTAGTTATTTGTTGATACTGAGCTGCTCATTAATATTATTTCCTCCTCTCAAGATGGTTTTCATTGAGTACACTTCAGCGGATTTGACTGATATGTTGTTAATTTATGGACAAACAAATCAAAATGCTAGACAAGCTGTGCGAGTTTATCAGGAAACTTATCCGCAAAGAAGAATTCCTGACAAAAATATTTTCCCACGTATTGTAAGACATTTGAGAGAAACTGGTTCTTTAAAACCTTTAAAAGCTGACTCTGGACGCTGAAGATACCGCCGAACTGTACGAGTTGAAGAGGCAATATTAAATAGAGTTGAACGTGATCCTAGTACAAGTACGAGAATTATTGCCACCGAACTGGGTAATATTTCGGCATCATCAGTTCACAGAACTCTGAAGGATCAAAGTTTATATCCCTATCATTTTACACGTGTCCAGAAACTTCTACCTAGAGACTTTCAACCAAGGGTAATGTTTTGTCAGTGGTTCTTAAACAAACTTAGGCACGACCAACATTTTTCTAAACGTGTACTATTTACTGATGAGGCGTCATTTACGCGAAAAGGTATCGTAAATTTTCACAATTTACATACATGGGCCGATGAAAACCCACACTCTCTAAGAGTTGCAAATTCGCAGTATCAATTTTCCATCAATATTTGGGCTGCTATTATTGAAAATCACATAATTGGTCCTGTTGTTCTACCGAATCGTCTTGACAATGAATCATATTTAAACTTTTTACAAAATGATTTTCCATTGTTACTACAGCTTTTTATGAGAAATGGTACAATGTGGTTCCAGCATGATGGTGCGCCCGCACATTTTGCAGCAGTTGTAAGAACATATTTAGCCAACACATACGGTCACCGATGGATTGGTCGTGGAGGTCCGGTGTCATGGCCACCTCGATCTCCTGACCTGAATCCTCTCGATTATTATTTGTGGGGTCATTTAAAAGAAATAGTGTATAAAACACCAGTAAATACACGAGAAGAATTGTTGGGAAGAATAGAATATGCATTTGACAGCATTAGAGAAGATCAAAATATTTGCAGAAGAGTAAGAAGATCTTTGCGCAGAAGGTTAAATAATTGTAACGACGCTAATGGTGGTCACTTTCAACATTTTCTTTAGCTTTGTTATTAAAGTCAATTGAGTAATGTACAAAAAACAAGAGTTTAGAAAAATCATGGTGTCTACGATTACTTTTTTCATTTTTTATTTTTATTTTTAGTGAATTTTCTTAAAAAAAATTCACTAATGAGGAGATCCCGACTTTTGAATTTTGAAAAAATTTCTTCAAATGACCGCGAACTAGGCCCCCTAGAACACATATCCAGGGTCCGTTTCAATTTTTATATGTTTATATATATATATATATATATATATATATATATATATATATATATATATATATATATATATATATATATATATATATATATATATATATATATATATATATATATATATATATATATATATATATATATATATATATATATATATATATATGTATCACACCGATAACTCAAAAAATAATAAACCGATTTTGACTAAATTTGGTGGAAAAATTCCTTTTGCAAATAGCTTGGATAAGTTCGTTAGCCAGGAAAATCTGCCCAGGTTTTCCTGGAAAATTTTGTGTTTTCTTTCGAAAAAAATTTATATCTCCGGAATTAACAAAGTAAGGGCAACCAAATTTGGTACGCTAGTTAATATCCTTATAGGTAAGCCACCTACCAAAATTTAGCTATGTAGGTCAAAAGACAAAAAAGTTATAGGCATTTAAAGAAAAATAAATTGGGGTTTTCCTCAAAACGTCAAAGTTGCGATTTAAAACGTCAAAATCGGCAACATTTAGGCAAATAACTTGAATCTAATACGGGATATGGAAATCAAATGTCTCAAAAAGGATCTTTTACAAACTCTGAAGTCTTAGTTTCAACCGTCATTGTCCTTCATTTTACTAAAATATTTGCAGAAAATTCATTTCAAATAGACCCTTTCTCTGATGCTTGGCAGTAGCCTTAGCTTTAGAGTTTATCGTTTAATGGTATATAATTTTTGTCGAACTTTCGTAAAAAATCAATAAAGCTCAATATATCCGTTATTATACAAGATATGAAGAAAATTTGTATATATGAATTATAGGGTGTCTTGAGCTACATCTTAAAAAAATATTTCTACAATCACAGGATGGCCCATAAGTCGTTGGTGATACAATTTTTTTTTTTTTATCAAACACGCCTTATGTTATTGAATTTTTGAATTTTTCAGCGATGCATGTTTGTAAGAAAAGAAATTCGGGACGCAGCAAGTGCGTTATGGTAGCGAATTTTCATTAAATGCTTCAAATTTGAATAGCTCAATTTGCTATTAACCTATAAGGTTGACCAAGAAACGAGTTTTTCCGGGAACACTTTAAGTTAACTTTTGGAAATTTTTGTACATTTTCACACAATAAAGTTATTTTAATGAAACATGGCACATTGTTTTTACTATATAGATTATACTGGTAACCAAAATTGATGCCTGCTTTCTTAAAAAGGAAACACACATATTTGCAATTAAAAACATTTTTATGAAAATTCACTACCATAACGCACTTGCTGCGTCCAGAGTTTTTATTTATCATTTTTTATCAATGTTTGTAATATTCATTTCAATGTTTATCACCAATAAATTTTACGTAGGTTAGTTATTTGCACGTTTATTGCTGTAATGTTTACTGTATGTTTTGTTTTTCATATTCTTATGGTTGCAGTAAACATATATTATTATTATTATTATTATTATTACGCCGACTAATCGGTATTTTGCCCCTTTTTATAAAATTAATCATATCTCCTAGGGGATACCCTGAACGAAAAAATACCAAGAGGTAGCTTTTGTGGATTATGTAATAAGCTTCATAACTGATGTATCAAAATTGGAAAAAGACAGTGGCGCACATATTTTTTCCCCAAATGAATTTTTACAGTTACCCCGTACGCACGCCACTGACGCAGTTGTAAGTAGATTTTCACTTGAAAATATGCACTTTCATAATACACTTTCAAGTTCCAAGTTTCATTAAAATCAATCCAGTGGTTTTGAAATTATTTATAAACAATTTAAAAAAAAAATTAAAATTCAACTCCCTGTATATTGGAAACTATGCGTTTCCGGGCCCATGTACACGGTAACTTTTTTTCTTATTTTTTAGTAAGGAATTGGCCCACGAGCGATGGTGCATGTTTTTTGAAACAGCCTGTATATATTTAAACTGACCTTGGATATGGGTTCTAGGAGGCCTGGTTCGCGGTTATTTGAAGAAATTTTTTCAAAATTCGAAAGTCGGGATCTCCTCATTAGTGATTTTTTTTAAAGAAAAGTCACTAGACATAGAGAAAAACTTGAGAAAAAACTGGCACAATTGACAAAGTACAGAGGTTACAATGAAACAGAAATTGTTGCTGAAAACAGAGAGTTGTGGTGCCACGACAAGCCGACATTATTTAGACTGTGATGATAACTCAAACTTTAATCAAGTTTAAATTGCCCTATTCGAACTCCACCATATAAACTGCAGGCCTCTGTATCTGTGTGACCATAAGTGGTCGACACAAAGTAAAGAATTTCCAATTCTTTGCCGACTCACTGCGGTAAGAAAATAAGGTACCATCAAAAAATTGTGAATCCAAAACTGCTGGTACAGAAATTACAAAAAAATTAAACAATATCTTTTTTTATAATATTTATTATTTGCAGTCGAATAAATTAAAAAATTGACATCAGGGAGAGATGATACCCAGTGAGTCAAGCTTCGGCTAAAAACATACTCTCCAGCCTCTGTTGCCAACATTTTACTCTTCTCTTTTAACCATCCGTAGTTTCAAATCACCATCTGGAGCATACATGAATGTTACTCTATATTCCAAAGGCTCATGATGGTACTCCAGCTTGTAGGACCTTATTAGCTGTAACAAACAAGGTTTTTTTTAAATATTCAATCTGTACTTTTGTTATAATTTTAATGCTAAAACGCGTATTACCTAAACTTAAGGAGAATATTGCATTATTTTTTTTTGTTTCGAACAAAAACAACTCGGAAATAGCAGTCACTTGAATGAGTAGTAAATTTAAACATCGTACTGATAAAAACCCATTACTAAATATTCGTAAAAGTCGCCATTACATTTAGCATTGCCTGTTATCAATTTTGCGGGAACCTTGGCATAATTTTCCTTAATCTACCGCCCCACAGTAGTCATCGACTTTAACCGTTTGGTCGCAGTTTCTTTGGACCACTGACCATCTTATTTCTGAATATCCTTCCTCCGAGGTCACTATTCTTGGTGACCTCAATGTCCATAATAAGAAATGGCTAGGATCGTCAAAAACCCGATCCACAAGGAAGAGCAGCGGAGGCCTTTGCAGTCAGCAATTCTTTAGCCAATATGGTTAAGCAACCTACTTACTTTCCTCGCATCCCAACACACAGCTCAAATCCCTTGGATCTCCTGCTTACCACAAATCCTGACTGTTAAAAAATATCAGTCACCGCCCCCCTGGGTCGCACAGACCACGGCATGGTCACTGCTTCCTGCGCAATGCAACCCGAGGTCACACAGTCATCACACCCACGTATCGTTTGGCACTACAGCTCCGCGAACTGGGACGAAATGCGAGATTACTTTTCCTCATTTCCATGGGCGTCTGTCTGCTTCTCTCATCCTGACCCCTCTGATATCTCACAAAACGTCACCGAAATTATCCAAGCTGGCATGGAATTATTTATTCCACGTACACAGAAAACCTCTGCAGCCACTCAAAAGCCCTGGTTCTCTAAATCCTGTGACAAGGCCAGACTTGAAAAGGTCGAAGCGCACAAAAAGCTTCTACACAATCCCAGTCAAGAAAACCGTCAAGCATTTAACGACGCAAGAAACCGCTATGTCCGCATTCTTTCGGAGGCAAAAAACTCGTTAAAAAAACACATCAAAAACAAAGTCCTCTCAAGCTCCAACGGCAACAAACCCTTCTGGACTCTTGCTAAATCTATTGGGAATAATTTCTGCAGGAGCACGCTCCCACATCTTGTTTCTGGGGATGAAATTGTTTCTACCGCCCCTGGCAAGGCTGAACTTTTTGCCTCGTTGTTCCCCGGCAATTCTACTCTCAACCCACCTCCAAATGTTCAACCACCAACAGTCCCCAATGTCGCGCATAAAATGACGGATATCATTTTCAAAGCTATAGGGTACGAAAAATGCTCTCTTCTCTTAATACCAGGAAAGCCTCTGATCTTGACGAGATCCCAGCAATTGTTCTCAAAAAGTGCGCACAAAACTTGCTCCTGTCCTGACACGTCTCTTTCAGACATCTTACAATAGAGGCATATTCCCTAGTAACTGGAAAACTGCTCGAGTACAACCCGTCCCCAAGAAAGGATCGAAAGCGCTTCCTAGCAACTACAGGCCTATTTCTCTCCTTTCAGTCATCTCTAAAGTGATGGAAAAGTATATAAACACCGAATTACTAAAATTTTTCTGAAAAACACAGTCTAATCCACGACAGGCAGTATAGATTCCGTCAGCGCAGATCAACTGCCGACCTCCTTTCCTTTGTCACCCATTTTTGGAACAAGTCTATGGAACTACACGGTGAATACCAGATTGTCGCTCTAGACATATCCAAAGCATTCGACCAGGTCTGGCACGCAGCGCTGCTCAATAAACTACCTGCCTATGGCCTACACCAAAACTCTGTATGTGGACAGCAAATTTCCTCTCCAACCGGAGCATTTCTGTTGTCGTGGATGGCCATTCCTCTAAACTGTATCCAATTAATGCAGGAGTTCCTCAAGGTTCAGCTTTAGCCCCTACTTTGTTTCTTCTCCACATCAATGACCTCCTCTGTAGCACATCTAACCCAGTTCACAGTTACGCGGACGACAGCACCATCCACTCCAATATACAATATTCTAAGCCTGTCTCTTTAGCCCAACTAGATGAGGATCGCAGACTCATGGAGAGTTCTATCTCCGTGGATCTCCAAAAAATATTAGACTGGGGAAGTAGAAATCTTGTACAATTCAACCCCACCAAATCACAGTCTTGCATTCTTTCTCATAAGAGATACACCAGCCCTAGACCCATCACAATAAACAACCAAGTTATTCAAAGTAATGAGTCCTTTTCACTTGTTGGCATCTCTGTGGATCGAAATCTCAATTGGCACCAACATGTCACATCAATTGCAGAAGCGGCTTCTAAGAAATTAGGTTTCCTCTTCCGGGCTCGTAAATATTTTTCACCAGCTAATCTCTATACTTTATATACTTCACAAATAAGACCAAACCTCGAATACTGCTCCCACATCTGGGGTGCTGCTGCCGCTTCTACACTCGCTATCCTGGACTCCATTCAGAAGAGAGCTGTACGTCTCATCGGTGACCCTACCCTTACCCAAAGGCTGCCATCCCTTGTCCACCGACGTGCCGTTGGTGACCTCTCTCTCTCTCTTTTATAGATATCTGCACGGGTACTGCTCAGAGGAGCTTTCTTCCATAGTTCCTCCACCTGCTGCCACCAACAGATCTACCAGGGGAACAGAGCGAATGCACCCTTTTACTGTCCAGGTCACCAGACATAGAACATCTTGTTATGCCCGCTCTTTTGTCCCGAGGACTTCCAAGTTGTGGAACTCCTTGCCGGCACATGTTTTTCCTTCTCCCCCGAACCTCCAAACCTTCAAGTCTAGAATAAACAAGTTGCCTCTTTCCTACTTGTCGACACCCACGGTACGATAGTATTTAGGCTGTAAGCCCTCGTGGTGTGTTGTTGAAATAAAAAATAAAAAAACCACTTAAAACATTGTATTCCCGGAATGTAGTGACTGGCACGTACCAATGCAGTGACACGCTTTATAAAGTTGTTAATCTATTTGGCGGAGCATGTGATCTGTTGCTTCATTAATAATAATAATAATAACCTTTAACGGTCTTTTTGCTACAAAATCCAGTAGATAAGACATATCACGATCAGACAAAAATACAAGAAGATAAGAAAACAAAAACAGATATCATAGACAACAGACATCTAAGTCTACAAAAATAAAAACCATAATCTTATAATGTCCAAAATTTTCAAACATTTAACAACAATCCTTTCATAAAGCTAAAACACTCTAAAATCCAATTTAAAAAAATCAGGTACATATAATTTTAAAATGAATTAATCAAAATATCTTAGAGATAGATATACTCTAAAAAATCTAAAATACAATTAAACAAGAACTTAAAAATAGCCACACATATATACATAATATATACAAGTATAAAACAAATGTAAAAAACAAAACACACAACCAGAAACAAACATCACATAAATACAGATTACAAATATTTTCCGTTTGTCATCGATAAAAATTCACTGATACTATAAAAACAATGTTTCAGTAGATAGCTCTTCAAACTTTTTATAAACCAATCTGTCGAGTCCCCTTTAAAATTATCTGGTAATCTGTTATAAAGATAACAGCCAGAGTAAACTGGTGACTTCTTGTAAAATTCATGCCTAGGAAGTTTTAAGTGAAACGTCCCTTCTCTTCTGGTGTGATAGGGGCGCACATTGTAATGTTTTATATGTGAGTCTCTGTTTGTATGTATACAGGTGATTCATAAGTGGTGACCAAAAATGACACCCCATGTTCTCTGAACAGTTTTAGAGAGGGTATGTTCTATAAAAAACTTTCCTATAACGGTTCATTAAAAAGATACAGGGTGTTGAAGTTGAATTTCAAAAAATAAAATTTCCCAATTTTTTTAAAAGTATCACATATATTTTGCTGAAACTTCGCATATGTAGGCTGCTATGTAAGGCGCGTATTCTACCATAACAATTGAATCGGCTAATCCAGCAGTGGCGCGCGTATCCACATGTCATTGGTTATCCCTCAAGAAAAAAACGGGTAAGCCAATGATGTTTTTTTTTTATTTTTTTTTTTGAATTTTACTTTCATTCGTGAACAAAATGACTCTCTTGATAATTTTCTGTACGACGCTTATTTTACGAGTAAGCAATGAATCAGATAAGTGTTTTAGAGCACAGTTCATGATTTTTAACCAGTCGTTGTTTGGTAGAAAATCGCAATGATACACTTTTATGCCTCCATTGGCCTGAATACACGCACGACATCTTTTTAATATGGAAAATGTAATGTCTTGATAATTTTTTGTACGACGATTATCTTTGTTGTATTTTAATAAGTAGTAGTCTGGTTTGCCAAAGTTGTCATTAAGTGTCACTTGACGTTTAGGTTAACAAGTTATTATTTTGAATAGGTGTAAGTGGTAAACTTTATAAAATTGTAAAATTTTCTACTCTTTTACTTCTTATAATGGAGTACACCTCAGAAGAGTATGCAGATATATTTTTTATTTACGGATATGCTGATGGAAATGCTCTAGCTGCTTGTCGGGAATATCAACGTAGGTTTCCCACTCGCCGTCAACCTACACCAAGGGTTTTTTCTCGATCGTTTTCAAGACTTCGACAGTGCGGTATTGGACAACGTCCTGACGCTAGAGCTAATGGTAGGCGACAACATCAACTTGAAGACGAAGAGAGAGTGGTGGATGCAGTGATGGATCAACCTTCTACAAGTACTCGGAGGATTGCCGCGCAGTTACAATATTCTCAAAGCTTTGTTTGGAGAACTTTACATCGAGAAGCCTTACATCCATATCATCGACAGAATGTTCATTGCCTTCTACCTAGAGATAATGTGCATCGACGAGTCTTTTGTGAATGGATGTGGGAAATGAACAATCAAAATATCTTATTCCCTAATCTAATCTTCTGGTCTGACGAATCAACATTTACAGAAATGGTATTTTTAATTCTCATAATGAGCATGTCTGGTCATTGGAAAATCCACATGCAACAAGGACGCACATTTCAACATAGATTTTCCATTAATTTATGGTGTGGTATTTTTAACGGCTCACTGTTCATGGAAGTCCTGCCTCGTGCGTGTATTCAGGCCAATGGCGGCATTTTTGAACATTTATTGTAATAAATAAATTACTATAAGCCTGATAAAAGTGTATTATTGCGATTTTCTACCAAACAACGACTGGTTAAAAATCATGAACTGTGTTCTAAAACACTTACCTAATTTATTGCTTACTCGTAAAATAAGCGTCGTACAGAAAATTATCAAGAGAGTCATTTTGTTCACGAATGAAAGTAAGATTCAAAAAATGAAAAAAATATATATAATTGGCTTACCCGTTTTTTTCTTGATGGATAACCAATGACATGTGGGTACGCGAGCCACTGCTGGATAAGCCGATTCAATTGTTATGGTAGAATACGCGCCTTACATAGCAGCCTACACGCGAAGTTTTAGCAAAATATATGTGCTACTTTTTAAAAAACACCCTGTATCTTTTTAATGAAGCATTATAGGAAAATTTTTTATAGGACATACCCTCTCTAAAATTGTTCAAAGAACATGGGGTTTAATTTTTGGTCACCACTTATGAATCACCCTGTATACGTTAGTAAGCGTACAAATATACAGATGCCAGAGTCAGAATGCCATTCTTTTTAAAAATATCATATGACTGGCCGTATGGCAGATTAAATATTACGCTCAAATTCCGCTTCTGAATAACGAAGACTCTATGTACATCTGTTGCCTGACCCCAGACCACTATTCTGTAGGACAGACGAGAATATACCATTGCATAATATATATTTAATAGGTTTGTGGTGTTAAGGCTGTTTTTAAGATTAATAGTTACTTAAAAGGCCCCATTGAGTTTCTTACACATACTTATAGGGCGTTGGGCTGGTTAAGAATGGCTGATAGAAGAAACCTACAGCTCTGGAGATTTGTTTTGGCCGTGAGAAATGGCCGCTCAGCGCCATCTTTTCTGGAGGAAAATTTCTCCTCCAGAGGTGGTACTCGTGACGTCAATATTCGATACCCATATTGGTTAACGATTCCGCGTCATCGGACTGCTGGGTTTAAAAGGACTTTTATTTCTAATGCTGTTCAACTTTATAATTCATTACCTTGTGCATATTTGAACCTCACCGACAGTATATTCAAGAAGACGTTTAAGAGGTATTTGATCTCCCAGCAATAATTAGTGGTGGAGATAATGTGAACGACGTGAACAATATCACTGGTACTGATAATATATTCTGACTTTGTAAAGGCTACTGCTTGCGATGTGAGTGTGTTTGGTGATATTGTAGTGCTCATATATACTTGCTCACGTTGCTTATACCTGCTCACGTCGCACTATTGTATTGGGAACTTTATGGTTGAATAGATTAGTCAATGGCTAGACTTCGCCATATGGTTCCATCTTAGCTTATCCTAGAGTTTTTAATTCACTTGTAATAATTTTATTGATTTTATTGCATTTAATAAAGGCGATTAGTAATAATAATAATAATACCACCTACCGTCTGGCCGGTAGATGTACTGTTACCAGCAGTATGCTTACTGCTACTCGTAACGACGTAGACGGTACAGCCAGCCACGCCAGCTGTCCGCTGTCCAATTTACCTGTCTCCTCTTCTACCAATATCCTATATTCCTTTATTCAAATTACTTGATTCCTTTATAAACTCCTCTCGATTCACCTTAAAGTCTGGCCAGTAGGTGCACTGCAGCCAGTAGTGTAATTATCGTTATCCGAAACGACGTAGACGGTACAGCCAGCGTCGCAACTGCCCAAATATCTGCAGAATCACAGAAAATCTGTGACTGTGGGCACGAATACCCTCTTTGGGATATTCGAAATTCTGTGGGGGTCGACGCAGGCCAACACCTTGCGCCGACCTAATACTGTGCTTGTTTGCAGTAAGACAAGTGCAAACGTCCTCTCTCACCAGTCTAGATCGGATGGAGGCCATAGGCAAGGTGGAGAGAACAATGGGTGGGTGCCTGATAACGACAGCGCAACGAGAATGGAGTGGACCGATGATCTTCGGAACGATCTTTTGCAGTGTTATGGCAACAGCTCGCCTGCAAGGAGGCGATATATGGGAAGGTTGCGTGCTTTGTGGATATCCATGCATCCTGAGCATGTTCTTCCGCACATCTGCGGGATTATGCATCATACCTGCATAGAAGAGGGTACACAAGAATATTTTCCCGGATCCCAACACTACCGGGACCAATCACAGGAGATCCTTGAGATGAGCTGCAGTATCCTTAAAAGCTCGAATCCTCTTCTGCGAATTGTCCAAACGCACGAAGTCGCAGGAACAGGAGCATTCATGTTCAAGGCAGCAGGCAGATCAGCAGGTGAGCTCGGACTATGCTTCGATCACAGTTGGCGAAGAAGGCAAGATGATCGCCCTTTGGTGACTGACCTTGATCCCGACCTTAAGAATTACAATGAGAGATGCCCTACAAAAACACCTATTGGGGCAGGATGTTGACAAGCCTTTGCACGGAATGTTCTTCCGGCATATAGAAGAACGGCTTGTCAACGAGGCTTATATTTTCTTTTTTTAATCAGCGGGGCTCCGATCGGAGGCTGAAGTGTTCATCGTGACCTGCCAAGATGGTGTTATAAACACCTTGGTCTACTGCAAGCGCGTGTTGCGGGTAGATGTGGCAGATGGCAGCTGCAGAATCTGTCATCAATCGCCGGAGACTCTTATGCATCTCTTGAGTGCATGTCCGGTGATGGCGTCTGCCAATTACGTGTACCGGCATAATGCGGCCCTTGAAGTGTTGTATTAGCATCTTCGACATTCGTATGGGATAGACCAAACAGCAGTGCTGCCTCACCAACCGAGGAATATTGAGTCTCCACTGACAGGCCAGTAGACGCTAATAGGCCTGACATTATCCTTCTAGACAAACAAAATAAAATCCTGTTTGTTGTAGTTCTCGGCTCCTGCTGGAGCTAACGTTAGTATAAAGAAAAGGGAAAAACGGACCAAGTATAGAGACCTATGTTTGAGCCTAGGCAGCTTTATCCGGGACACAATATACGACTAGTCGTTCTGATTATTGCCTGTCTAGAGGGTGTACCCAACATGCTGCTGCGGTAACTCGAGCAAATTCCCGCAGGCCACGCCGCTGCATATTCACTAGCTTGCAGGATGCAGAAATCTGTCGTCCTTGGATCTTTACGTCTCCTCCTTTCTCTTAACCTGGATTAAAGATTTCCAGTCCCGTGCTCTTTTACCATGGCTGGAGCGGGGCGAGGGCACGGGTGTAATGACGTTGGGTGGACATCAGAAATTGTCGGAGCCTCGGACGGTTGTCCAACATATTAAAATAATAATAATAATAATAATAATCTTTACTAGCTCATCAATACAATGCCCTTTAGGGCGTAAAGCCAATCAGAGTAAGTTTGCACAAATAAAATAATACGTAGAGAGATAAACAAAAAATAAAACAAAAAATTGTATAAACAATACAAAAATTCCAATAGTGGCGTCATGGGCACTGACTGCAAGTCAACACCGACTAAATTTTTTTCGCAATATCGTCCAACAGATATTCCTTTAACTCATAAAATGCGGACAGTTCTAGCTATCTTTTCAGTCTATGCTTCACTTGTTGCCTATGGAGTTGACGAATTTCTACCGGTACCTTGTTGTAGATCTTGATGCCACTATGTGTGGCATTCCTTTGCAGTCTTGTGTATCTTGAGGCTGGGATAGCGTATTTATTTTTTGATCTTGTCTGGTGTTCATGTTCCTGTAGGTGCGCCTTGAATAACACAGGGTTGTCTATGACGAACAGCACTGCTTCCAATATATAAACCGAGTGGCAGGTAAGTATACAGTGTTCGCTAAAAAATCTTCTGCAGCTATCCACCACCCGCAAATTAAAAAGCGCTCTTAGGCATCGTTTTTCTACTAGCAGCACCCTCTGCATATCCACCGAGTTTCCCCACAGTATTATGCAATATTGAGGCCTCAACATAAGCGTGGTATGCAGCCAGCGCCGCCTGTCTCGATACTAGAAATGCCAAGGTACCTATCATGTAAGTATACCTGGCAACCCTTGCAACCACCTTGTCGATATGTTTTTTCCAGTCCAGCCTGGAGTCAACCTCAACCCCCAAGAAATTAACTGCATATGATGGTTTTGTATTCGTGGTGTTATCTAGAGCAATGACACTATCACTTGTTTCTTTGGCCCTTTTATTGAATTCCACCACTACAGTTTTATTCATATTTATATTCAGGTTGTTTTCCTGGAACCATTCTTTGAGCTCAGGTATGACCATTTTGATATTTTGCTCTAATTGATTTTTATTATAATGATGTAAAATTACGGTGGTGTCATCAGCATACATGAACAATTTTTTCTCTTATAGCATTGGGTAAGTCATTGGTATATATTATATATAGCAGAGGTCCGATTATCGATCCCTGTGGCACACCCCTTGAGACTGATTGGTAATCAGACTTTATTTCAATTTTTGTTTCTGGACACCTATATACCAAACACTGTATACGGTTGGAAAGATAGGACCTTATCAATGACAGTGGTTGTCCCCTCACGCCATACCTCTCCAACTTGGCAAATAAGATGTCATGTTTAATAGAGTCAAAGGCCTTCCTTAGGTCTAAAAAGACACCCACTGATGATTCATTTTTGTTGAAAGCTTGATCTACTTCCCAGAGTGCCTTGTAAACGGTATGTACTGTACTTTTTTTATTTCTGAAGCCACCTTGAGACTCGGTTAATAGATTATTACTTTCAAATAAATTTAGTAGTCTACTATTTATAACTCTTTCATATATCTTGGAGAAGTTAGGAAGCAGTGAGATCTGTCTGTAGTTATTTAAATCATCACTATCTCCTTTTTTATATATAGTTAGTGTTTTAGCCTTTTTGAGGTCATCTGGGAACACGCCACCTTCAATCATTAAGTTTATCAGATAAGTTAAAGGTGCCGCCAGCAAATCTGCAGTATTTTTGATAATAATCATTGGAATCTCGTCGTGGCCTACTGCTCTGGTGTTTTTCAATGCCCTTATTATATTGATCACTTCCTCCTCACTCGTTGGATGCATGCAATAAGAATAATAATAATAATAATAATAATAATAATAATAATAATAATAATAATAATAATAATAATAATAATAATAATAATAATAATAATAATAATAATAATAATAATAATAATAATAATAATAATAATAATTACAGGACTCTTTTGCAATAGTTCCCGTATTTTTGCATTCACAATTCTTATGAAACAAAAACATTGTCTTGTAGAAGTGTACCTATAAAAAAAGGGCAAGGAAAACATCTACTGAATTAACTTACTTTTGCCAGAAGCACTTGAATTTCCAGGTCTGCAAATCTTCTTCCTAAACACATACGTGCCCCGTATCCGTAGGGTAAAGACGCAAACCGATGTAGTTTCATACTTTCGTTGCTTTTCATCCACCTTTCTGGCATAAAAGCGTCTGCTTTGGTGACATATTCCTCCATTTTCCCAGTGACAAGGGTGGGAAATACGACTTGAACCTATAACAAGGAAGGTAACACAAAAAAATGAGAAGGTACAAAACATTCATATAAATTTATATTGAAAGGTTTTCCAAACTCTAACACATTTAATATGTTGAGTCTAATTGCTTTTCCAATATAACTGCTTTATAAATTAAGTCTAAATTAGAAGACCCGGTTAAATAAACCTTAAGGTGCATAATAAGCATTTAAATATCTTATCAATTGTCAGTTGCTTCCCACTAGAAGCGTAAAATTTTATTTCTATATTTGTAATAGTTTTGAAAAATATTGCCTATAGAACGTACCTTTACTAAATTCCCGATAAAGTAAAATGTTTCGGGACGCAGCAGGTGCATTATAGTAGTGAATTTTCATAATAATTTTATACTACTAGTAAGGTATATTATTAAAACCAATTCTTGTAACGATTGCGTTTTCAGGAATCGTTATTGCTCTAGAAAAAGCATATAGAAAACCTCCAGGTGGCTCAAACAGTTGCAAGCAACCTATCTTTGTGGAGCATTTCAAATTCTAGTTTCAAAATTTTTCATTGAAAATTTTCATATCGTAAAAGCCGTACTGCGTTCCTTTAATATACGTTGAAACCCAAACATAAAAGACGTAAATATTTTGTTTGAGGAAAACAATATCTTGATTGTTCTGGAACTCTCAGAATAACAGAGGCTGATGTCATGCAATAGTAACCATAAAATAACGGACCGACGAGTCCATTGTTGTTTTAAGGTGGGTTTCTCCAACTGTATCCTTTTGAGCAACAAGGGAGCACAAAAATAATACGCAATAAGATGAGTAGGAAGGGATATTCATTTACCCGCGAACGGGGAGTCGGGTATGAACTGCAGAGCAATCAACATGTTTTAATTATCACAAATGCTGATTTTAACCTTCCGGGTCTTGAACCACATGTTTTGAATTCGATACCGTCATTTGCATTTTAACACTGCAAAGAAAATCTCGATTAATTTGCCTGAGGAGTGACATCATCCCCAGAGCTGTCTGTCTACAATGCGATTTTACTGTTCATCTAGCGAAGCATTGGTATATGCAATTGGTCTGCCTTTAATCTGTGGAAGTGTACTGCATTCTTCCAGATTTTCTTTATTCTGTGAGAGATTGAACCTGTGGCGAGCACTGATAGTTAGTATTTGCCTTGGAATGTCATTGAGCAATCAACAGGTAACTCTGGAATACCGAATTTCTCCATGCAGCTCAGTCTTGGTGAGTGACTTTCTTCTTAAATTTCATCTGTGTGCTGAACATCAAATTTTGGTTTGGCATTTAACTTTCGAATCTTTGTAGTATGAACTTTCAAGTGAACCTAACTAAATTAGAGCTTTCAACATATCAGTGGGATGTGTGTTTAAATTTACTGTAATTTAATATCTATGTGATCTATGAGATCGGTTTTAGAGGTCCCAGTTCGCGATTATTTGTAGAATTTTATATTTTCTGTTAAGCTAGAAACTTATAATTTGGTAGAGCTATATGTAAATACTGCAAGTCTCTTTAAAAACATTATGTTACAAATTGCATTAAAGTCGCAAAACTTTTCTAGAAAAAAATTAATTTTTTACAAAGGGAATGTGCCTGCCAAATTATAAATACCGCAGGTCTTTTTCCTTTTAATTGCTTGGATGGTTTTGTTCTATTCAACCCAATCTAACTAGTTTTTGCAAGCAAAACAACAAAAAAAGGTTTTTAAAACAAATTTGTAATTATCTGCGAAGCTGATTATGTTATTTTTCTTTAATTTAGTACCCACGGTGCGTTTACATAGGTGTTACTATGGTTCAAAATTGAAGATTCTATCTTAATGGGAAATTGAGTTATCGGAGTTCAACTTTTTTTGAAAAAATTCTCCTCCATAATATATTTACTGCACCCAAACCCTTTTCAACACTTATTTACTATTGTTGTATCCACACTTTTTGAAAGTGATAAAATATTGTAGCTCTCTATGTAAGTCTGTTCGTCAACCTCAATTTCATGTTTGGAAAATATTTTAAATAAATAAAATGGGGTAACAATTTAAACATAAATTGAAAATCTTGGTTCGCTGCTTTGTCGCAGGGGTTATCCTTCCCTCACTGCATACCTACAACCACCCTTAATGCATAAACAAGAACCATGTAAACAAGAAAAGTTTCTTGGGAAAAACCCGCAAGAAAGTTACGGGACCTGCGGTGAATAGAGGGATTCTGGGCGGGGTAAACAGAATTTTAGGGAGGTATAGCTGCAAAATGGGATCAAGGCAGCTTAAGGAGGTCCAACTTAGGTGAATTTTTCGCACTTTCCGCTCACATTTCCTTTTTATCTTCTTCCCCGCTCAACAACCCTATTCACTTCTAGTCCCATAACTTTCTGGGGGCTGTTTGCAAGAAATATTTATTGTGGTTTGTGCATCCAGAAAGAGATCTAACCATGTTTCTAATTTTTTTTCTAAAAAGCTAATTTGCAAATTTACAGAAAATTAAATTTTTATTTACAAAGGGAATGTACCTGCCAACTTATAAACGTGACAGGTATTTTTCCTTATTAGTTGCTTGGATGGTCCGTTTTAGTCAACTCAATCAAACCAGTTGCTGCAAAAAAAGAACACAAATGGTTTTCTAAAACAAATTTATCGTTGCCTGTGAAGCTCATTGTGTTATTTTCTAAATTTAATACCCACGCTGCTTTTATATGGTTTTAGTATGTATGAAAACTGAAGATTCTAGTTTAATGGGAAATTGGGATATCACCATTTTATACGAAAAAAATTTTATACGTTAATTACAGGGTGTCTTGAGCTTCATCTTAAAAAATTATTTCTATAATCACAGGGTTGCACATAAGTCGTTGGTGATAAAAATTTTCGTCTTTTTTTTAATCGAACACGCCTTATATTATTGCATTTTTGCATTTTCCATCAAACTATAATACATATTTGTAAGAAAAGAAATTCTGGACGCAGAAAATGCGTTATGGTAGCGAATTTTCATTAAATGCTTCAAATTTAAATAGCTTAATTTTCTCTCAACATATTTCGTTGGCCGGGTAACCAGTTCTTTCGGGGACATCTTAAGTTTATTTTCGGAAAAAGTTTGTACATTTTCAAACAATAAAGTTATTTTGATGAAGTATGGTACTTAATGTTTCGCCTATACAGGTAAGCAAATTTGATGCCCTACTTTTTAAAAAAAAACATATTTTTGTAAAAATTCACTACCATAACGCACTTGCTGCGTCCAGACATTTTGCTATACAAAGATATCACCAGTATGAAAATAAATATCAATAAAAGACCAATGATAATAAATTATTACGACCTCATCGACTCTTAGAAATGATGGTCAGTGCCAACAATGTATTGAATACTTCTGATAGTTTGTGATGCTTAACACATAATTGATGACGCAATAAAATATGTGATAAATCTTTTGAAATCAGAAATCAGCAATATGTAGTTGCGACTTGAAACGTAAACAAAAATTAAGAATGTCGTCATTAAACCCGAGGAGGTCGGAAAAATTTGTTGTAATAGAAAACTGGTGTTAATGTGTGTATAATTAATCAATAAAATTAGACAGGTGATTATCCTACAAGATGTTTTAATTAGATAGGCATTTACTTTAATACTTTTGTTAAGCAAGTATTGAATGAGAAATCTGAATCAGCCTAAAAATCAGAATAATAATAACAGAAAGTTATACGCTGAGTATATATTTCGACAACGAACGTGTCTTGATCAGTAGCGTTCGCTAAATTATTACTGGAAGCAGTGCTGGCACTTGAAACAACGAAAGAAAGATACTTTAAAAAAATAGAGGTTCGTTAATTGATTTTGTAGGCATGACAAAAGGAATTAGAAGGTGGTAGTGGACTTCTCCTTTACGTGATAGTAAAGTATTTCTCACGCCCGAGGAGGTACCACCCCTTACATCAAGAAGCCGGTGAAGTCCCAACGGACGTTTCCGGTTCTGGTGTATGAGTCGGTTTCCCTTGTATACAAAAATGATGATGGCTCCTCCTTGTGCAAAAGATTCCGGAGATAAAATACCCCTCCATTCAGATCTGTCCAGGGGACGCCGGCATCAAGATTTAACATATCCTTCTTGAATATATGTGGCCTAAATTCTAACCTGAACTCCGTCCACCACTTTCCTCCAAGCTAATAGGCTCCAACTCCTCTTCCTCACCGAAACCCAAATCAGAGTCAAAACAGCCACTAATCACTTAAATTTCCCGGGCTATGAGCTCTTTACTGCCTTTAGACTGCATGAAGGTGTGTGCTCATACGTCCGTAGTAAACTATCCTGCACCAAACTCCCTGGAAGAAAAGACATTATTTGGTTGAAACTCTCTCTCAGGGCTGCAACTAAATTCATCTGTTGCATTTAGCGGTTACCTTCTGACAACAACTTTGTCCAGCTCTTCGATTACCTTTCTGAGAAAACCGACCATCTGATTTCTGAATATCCTTCCTCCGAGGTTACTATTCTTGGTGACTTCAATGTCCATAATAAGGAATCGCTAGGATCTTCAAAAACCGATCCACAAGGGAGAGCAGCGGAGGCCTTTGCAGTCAGCAATTCCTTGGCCAATATGGTGCTGCAACCTACTTACTTTCCTCGCATCCCAACACACACCTCAAATCCCTTGGATCTCCTTCTTACTACAAAACCTAAATGCTATAAGACGTCAGTCACCGCCCCCCTTGGTCGCTCAGACCACGGCATGGTCACTGCTTCCTGCGCAATGCAACCCGAGGTCACACAGTCATCACACCCACGTATCGTTTGGCACTAAAACTCCGCGAACTGGGACAAAATGCGGGATTACTTTTCCTCATTTCCATGGGCGTCTGTCTGATTCTCTCATCCTGACCCCTCTGATATCTCACAAAATGTCACCGAAATTATACAAGCTGGCATGGAATTATTTATTCCACGTACACAGAAAACCTCTTCAGCCACTCAAAAACCCTGGTTTTCTAAATTTTGTGACAAGGCCAGACTTGAACATGTCAAAGCTCACAAAACGCTTCTACATAATCCCAGGCAAGAAAACCGTCAAGTATTTAACGACGCAAGAAACCGCTATATCCGCATTCTTTCTGAGGCAAAAAACTCGTTTAATAACCACATCAAAAACAAAGTTCTCTCAAGCTCCAACGGCCGCAAACCCTTCTGGACTCTTGCTAAATCTATTGGGAATAATTTCTGCAAGAACATGTTCCCACATCTTGTTTCAGGGGATGAAATTGTTTCTACCGCCCTGGGCAAGGTTGAACTTTTTGCCTCGTTGTTCGCCGGCAATTTTACTCTCAACCCACCTCCAAATGTTCAACCACCCACAGTCCCCAATGTCGCGCATAAAATTACGGAAATCATTTTCAAAACTAAAAAGGTACGAAAGATGCTCTCTTCTCTTGATACTAGGAAAGCCTCTGGCCTTGACGAGATCCCAGCAATTGTTCTCAAGAAATGCGCACCAGAACTTGCTCCTGTCCTGACTCGTCTGTTTCAGACATCTTACAATAGAGGCATATTCCCTAGTAACTGGAAAACTGCTAGAGTATAACCCGTCCCCAAGCAAGGATCCCAAGCGCTTCCTAGCAACTACAGACCTATTTCTCTCCTTTCAGTCGTATCTAAAATTATGGAAAAGTATACAAAAACACCGAATTGCTAAAATTTCTTGAAAAACACAGACTAATCTACGAGAGTCAGTATGGATTCCGTCAGCGCAGATCAACTGCCGACCTCTTTTCCTTTGTCATACATTCTTGGAACAAATCTATGAAACTACACAGTCAATCTTAGATTGTCGCTCTAGACATATCCAAAGCATTCGTCCAGGTCTGGCACGCAGCGCTGCTTAATAAACTTCCGGCCTATGGCCTACTACCAAAACTCTGTACCTGGACAGCAAATGTCCTCTCCAACCGGAGCATTTCTGTTGTCGTGGATGGCCATTCCTCTAAACTGTATCCAATTAATGCAGGAGTTCCTCAAGGTTTAGCTTTAGCTCCTACTTTGTTTTTTCTTCACATCAATGACTTCCTTTTTAGCACATCCAACCCAGTTAACAGTTACGTGGATGACAGTACCCTCCACTAAAATATACAATATTCCAAGCCTGTCTTGTTAGCCCAATTAGATGAGGATCGCAGACCCATGGAGGGTTCTATCTCCGTGGATCTGCAAAAAATATTAGACTGGGGAAGTAGAAATATTGTACAATTCAACCCCACTAAATCTCAGTCTTGCTTTCAATCTCATAATAGATACACCAGCCCTAGACCCATCACAATGAACAACCAAGGTATTCAAAGCAATGAGTCCTTTTCAATTGTTGTTATTTCTGTGGATCGAAATCTCAATTGACACCAACATGTCACATCGATTGTAGAAGCGACTGCTAAGAAATTAGGTTTCCTCTTTCGGGCTCGCAAATAATTTTCACCAGCTAATATCTATACCTTATATACTTTACAAATAAAGCCAAACCTCTAATACTGCTCCAACATCTGGGGTGCCGCTGCCGCTTCTACACTCGCTATCCTGGACTTCATTCAGAAGAGAGCTGTACGTCTCATCGGTGACCCTACCCTCACCCAAAGGCTGCCATCCCTTGCCCACCGACATGCCGTTGGTGACCTCTCCCCTCTCTCTCTCTTTTAAAGATAACTGCACGGGCACTGCTAAGAGAAGCGTTCTTCCATAATTCCTCCACCTGCTGCCCCCAACATATCTACCAGAGGAACAGAGCGAATGCACCCTTTTACTGTCCAGGTCACTAGACATAGAACATCCTGTTATGCACGATCTTTTGTCCCGAGGACTTCCAAGTTGTGGAATTCCTTGCCGGCACATGTTTTTCCTTCTCCTCCGAACCTCCAAACCTTCAAGTCCAGAATTAACAAGTTGCATCTTTCCTCCTTGTCGACACCTACGGTACGATAGTATTTAGGCTGTAAGTTCTCGTGGTGTGTTGTTGAAATATAAAAAAAGACATGGCGGCATCGCTTTTAGGCTGTTATAATGATAAAATCAAGTTTTAATCTGCACCAATGTCTGCTTGGCTGATTTTAATGACACTAAATGAATTACATAATCTTTGTTTTCGAATGTTTTAACACTTACCCCTTTTGGTACTTGATATCCTTGAATAACCATATCCTGTTGAAGTGTTCTCCCGTTACCAATTACCGTAGAATAAACCCTGAAAACCTATAATTTATTATACTTTCAACAAGATGATGCACTTGCGCATAATGATATTGGCTTTTCTCAATCTTGTAAAATAATTCTTAAATAAATGCTGTACTATTATACTATACTACAAATAACATTAAACCAAGTATCATTCTAGGGTGGATCTGTTGGTATAAAACTTATTTCTATTTCTTTAATGTTCTATCACGTGATAAATTGTGGAACATTTATTTTATGACGTCATTGTGCATACCTTGGAGAATCCAATCCACCGCAATACATCTTCTAAGACCTGATGGTTGTTACCGAAACGATAAGTACATTTGCAGAACCCAAATCACCACAACACATTTTAAAAGACCTGACGATCGTTGCACTAACCAAGTTAGCGTCATCACAGGATGAAAAATTCTGACTATTTTAAAAACTAACACCATCTTATATACCGGATCTTAGGTAAAGAAACGGAACCGAGAGGGGAACTAGTTGCGGGCAAAATCTACAGTGTATTGTATTTTATCGCCGGACAAGGCCTTTGAACTGTCTTTACTAACTTATCTAAAAGGTGTCGATCTCTAATAATTTTGGGAAGGTTCAATGACAACTAAATTAACATAGTTTCGCTTGGCGGAAATATCTGTATTCTTATGTTTTCTCTAGGACGTGTTGAAACGTGGGAATTTATTTTACAAAGCAATCGATCAGGTGACTCGTAATGGGCGTTGGAGAAAGGTTCATACATTTTTTGTTGTAACTATATTTCGCAATATATATATATATATATATATATATATATATATATATATATATATATATATATATATATATATATATACTCTTGAACGCGTTTAGCTATCCTTGTTGTCTAGCATTTTTTATTAATTTTAAATTACCCTCATTAACGTGATGATTATTATATAGTACATATCAGTGCTCATAACAGGTTCCAATCTTTACTTAGTTTTTAACGAAACAGTCGCCAGGCCTGAAAAATCGGATAAATTGGGTTTTTCAAAGTGTACTTATCAGTGCTTATTACAGGTTCGAATCTTCACTTAGTTATGACGTTATCGCAAGTTATTTCTTATGCTGTTATCTCTTTTTTTATTTCTGATTTTAAAATCATAATTTACCTAAACACTTCCCTGACGAAAGCTTTTAAATATACCATTTTATCTAATAATTCTGCAGTCAATGGCGTATCTGAATTTGGCATGACAATTTTCAATTCTTCATATAATTTTTCTTGTTCTTCGGGTCTGGTTGCTAATTGGTACAGTACTGAACAAACAGCCATGGATATCTGCAAATAAGTAAATCAAACAACATGAAAGTTATTTTTGTGTAAACAACGCGCAGCTAAAAGCAAGTTCCGATACTTATAAGGAGAGCTTATAACCAATTCTCCTTGAACCTTTAAACAAACCTAATATTAGTTTAGCATACAGGGTGTTTCATGATATACCTATCATGCATAATAATAACACCATAGTGAACAAACTTTGCAGCTTTGTACCATGAAGTCTTAGACATGTGCGGGGTGGAACTTACACACACCAACTCGTACAGATAAAGGACGCCACATCTAACTCATCAGAAACGGGCTTTTCTATGTGCAAGTGAAAATAACGGATTGCTTGCATACGGGAATCGAATTCGCGACCTCACAGTCCAAACTTTACGGGTCACTCGCCCGGCTAACTACTCCACCTGTTTACTGCACTTATGCGTCTTGGAAAATATTCAAGAAGGCACTAATTACGGTTTCTAGATTAGAGGATTTCTCTCAAAAAATATTGGAAGACTGTCTTCTCTATATTGAAAATATTGTATATTTTCTTCTGAGAAATGCGTGGGAAAAGTCATTTTCTAATCGGAGAATAAGTCCTTCTCTTTACTAAACTGTGGCCCTAGCATTATAAAAGATGTTTTAGAACGAGGTATAGTTTTAAAATTTTGAAAAATGAACTATATCAAGCATATGAAGAAATGTTTGTTATGCGAATTGATCTGAATTTATGGTAAGGTAGAAATTGCCAAATTCATGGTGACAATTCAAAGGATTCAGACATTAGCGCCAATACATATCTCAAAATGTGTCTGCTAGAAGCGCAAACCTATACTCATCTATAATTTTAGTACCAAATATATTATTATATACAGGCTGGCCCAACGAAAAGTATGCATCCAACTATTTTTATTATGAATTTGGCGAAAAACGCTCGGACCTGTGATTTTTTATTTTTAGAGGGACACATTTTAGCATATTTTCCAACCCACCCCTTCAACCCCCTAGCGGGGGTCGGGTCATGCATTATTTCAAGGGGTACACAATTATCTTATTATATGCCTTATTTGTTGGATCATACTGCAACAGTTAAAGCAAAAACGGCTTTACAAACTTAAACCGCATAGTTTTGGTATGAACAAAAAAGTCACGTAAATGTCAGTTCTTGGGAGTCAAAATACCACAATCATTTCTGTGTTACTTATTTTAACAAAAAGATTATTAAATTCCAATATAATCAGTGTTCTCTTATCAAAATGGAAGTTCTTTCGTATCGTTATCTTTTATGTGATTTCTTAAATATGGTAAATAATTTGGCATCGGTATACAAACAACGATCAATCAGAAATGAAGCGATGGAAGTTGGTGTTTTGAGGCATGTTGCTTTGGATCCAACTCAAAGTACGCGTCAAGTACCTCAAGACTCAGGAATTTCTTGTTCTTCCATACGAAGGATTTTAAAAACGCACAAATTTCATCCATTCAATTACTCGAGGAACTCAATGATGATGATCCAGATAGACGGTTGGAATTTTGTGAAGAAATGAGCCAGCGTTGAAGACCCAAACCTATTATTTATTTAACATTTGCTTTTCCGGTACTGGAGTAATAGTAACCCACACTTGTTCCGTACAGTTCATACACCACGACCTCAAAAAATAAACGTCTGGTGTGGCATCTTAGGAAGCCGTATTGCAGGATGTCTTTTTATTCCTGTAAAATTAACTAGTGAGACATACCTAAACATGCTTGAAGATTTCATCGGCCTTTTAATTACACAAATACTAGAGGATGAACAAAATCATAATGTTGAACTGCTTCATTTCCAGCAAGATGGAGCACATCCGCATTCTGTTGCACCTGTAAGACAATTTTTAAGTAATAGGTTTGCTGAACAATGGATTGGCCGGAGAGGTCCAATAGAATGGCCGGCTAGTTCACCCAATTTATCGCCCTTAGATTTTCTTCTTTGGGGACACTTGAAAAGTAAATGTTTTGCTACCAAGCCCGCTTCTATAGAAGATCTTCGTCAACGGATTGTAGCTGAGTGCACAAGCATAACACCTAATATGCTACGAAATGTTAGAAATAGGTTTCAACAAAATCTGTATTACTGCATGGAAGCAAATGGGTCACATTTTCAGCACTTGTTAAATTAAATTTTTGTAATAAATGTTAAAAAAAACAAGTTTATTTACTTTTCTTTAATAATTTGTAATGTCTAGCACACACCTAAAGTATCTCAACACAATGAATTAAGCAAATTTTGGTTGTTTTGTCTCCTATGAACTGAAATTCACGTGACTTTTCCAGTGATACCAAAACTATGGGGTTTAAGTTTGTAAAGTCGTTTTTGCTTTAACTGTTGCAGTAAAAGTCAACAAATAAGGCATCATTGGAAAGGTATATGTGTGCCCTTTGAAATAATGTATGACTTGACCCCACTTCCCATTTGAAATTTTAAGGGTGCATTTATTTCCCGCTGAAGGGGTAGGTTGAAAGATATATGCTTAAAATGTGTCCGTCTAAAAATAAAAGATCACGGGTCCGAGCGTTTTTCCCCCAATTCAAAAAAAAAGGTTAGATGCATACTTTTAGTTGGGCCAGTGTTTCAGATCTATTTAGACGCTACATATCACAGCCCCATTTTCAGACCAAAATTTGTTGCTTAAAAAAGCTGCTTACAATGAGGCTTTACTTAGATATACAGGGTGGTTACAAAGTGTACTTTTCGACATAAACTTCAATTTTTTCAGCAGTACATCCTATATTATTCCAGATTTGGATTTATTATTTTAATACGTAATCAATAACGTGAAAAATAGTTTTTCACAATTCCACAAGTTTCCGAGAAAATTACAAAAAATGAAAGATTTGCATGTTCCTTTCAATAATGATTATTTGTCAGCAATGACAGCATAACAACTATTATGTCAGTATCATAACTGTTCGTTTGTAATGTCTGTGTAAATTTTTTTAAACAATGTATTTGGAACAAAGTGGATAGGAAACTGTGGGCCACTATTAGATTATTTTTTTGGGGTAATGTAAAAGATATGGTATATTCTGTTGATCCAAGAAATTTAGAGGATTTGAGAAACAATATTACTCGTGTCTGCAACAAAATTTCTCCTCAAGTTATTAGAAATGCATGCACCGTGGAGCTTATTAGAAAATATGACGTTTTCCAAACAGAAAATGGTCGCCAGTTTGAGTATTTTTATAAGTATATTTGTCATCGTCAGCAATTCTAATTAACTGTTAATTATATTTTTATGATGAGAATTAGAAAAAAATGGTTGACACATTATCGATTAAGAATGAAATAAAGAATTCAAATTTTGAATAAACTGCAGGCTATTACTTTGAAAAAAATTAAGTTTATGTCAAAAAGTACACTTTAGAACCACCCTGTATATCTACGTAAAGTCTTATTGAAAGTAGCTTCTTTAGCAAACTAATTTTGGTCTGAAACTTTTTCTTCTAGCATGTATGGGGGCTGTGATATGTAGCATCTAAATATATCTGAAACACGCTATATATATATATATATATATATATATATATATATATATATATATATATATATATATAATATATATATATATATATATATATATATATATATATATATATATATATATAACATACCTCTCCGTTCGTGATTTTTTTTAATAAAAATTCACTAAAACGAAGCTACTAATTAAAATAATCAATACCAAAAAATGTCAGAGAAATTTATTTAACTACAGCTGCAAATAACCTGTATACGGGTGCCCCGTATCGTTATATTAAAAAAAGTCTGGGCGCAGCAAGTGCGTTATAGTAGTGAATTTTTATAAAAATTAATAGCAATAATGTCTCTTTAGTAAAGTAAGATCAGTGTGTGTGTAAAGGTGGCTGTTTGTGTTTATTTATGTATATATCCAATAATTTAACAGAAATAATTAATAGCTTTTAATTACATTTAGTCGATATTTTTTCTGTGAATAAATTGAATGAATTCTTTGGTCAGCCCAGTCGGACAGATTTTTCCGGGAAAATATTAAACTCTCCTTCGAATTATGTTAATTTCCTAGGGTATTAAGGATATTTTGATAACATTTGGTACTCTTCTTGCCCTTCTATATAATTTAAAATTTACATAAACTAAATTTTACAGATGAATGCCAAATTGACTCATAAACATCTGAAAACGTTTATGAAATTTCGCTACCAAAACTTACTTGCTGCGTTCGTACATCTCTAAACTTACCGTATCTATTCCTACAAGTATGAGATCTAAAGCTAAAATGTACGCTGTCTTTGGATCAGGCTCGCTTGCTAAGATTCTTTCTACTAAAGACAATTCTTTCTCATCTGTGACTACTTTAGCTTTGAGCCTTTCCATCGCTTTATCAATGTGCCTTGTAACAATCCTAAAAATTATATCGTTATAATAATCAATAAACATTTAAATAGTAAAATATTGACTTATTTCTTACTCCACAAAATAATCCATATTTTTTACATAATTGGTCCATATGGTTGTTGGAAAATATCTCCAAAATGGAAACTTTAATTCCAGAATTGCTACATTTCTTAAAGCGTATTTAGCAGCATTGATAATTTTCTGCGGTTCTGAATCTGGAGGCAGATTTGGATCCAAACATCCAAGTCTAACGTCAAGGGACACTCGACCAATACCTGTATAACAATGGGAGTTTTATTGAGTATGAACTTCATCATACCGCCCATAACTCATCAACAACGGGCTTTTCCGCGTTTGAGTGAAAAAGAACCGACTGTCTCAATATGGGACTCGAACCCGCAACCTTTTAGTCTGTGTTCTAGAGGTTGGCCTCCTCGTCGGGCTATTTGGTCTGTATGACCAGGATTTTTCCGAAATACAGCAATCTTCAGAATTCCGAAATAGTTGAAAATTTGAGCTTTTTGTCAAAATTAACCCAGAAGAAACAAGCATCCACTTTAAGTAAACTTTTAATATTTCCAATTCATAATTGAGACAACGAAAAGATATTAGGAAAAGCCTCTACAAAATATTTATTTAAAATTGTAAAATTTTAACTTAAATTTTAAATCATTAGCTGGTTTTCTTTAAAGTCATTGAAGTTGGGAACTACTTTGAAAGAGGGATCTGGGCAACCTTCTTCAAAATCACCAATTCACTATGCAGAAGCAGTAATGCCTTTCAAATAATAATATTTTTATTAACAGGATACCTCCAATTCAACAGATACATCAGCCAAAATAGTTTGGCAACGAAAAACATTGCAGTTTCTGCCGAGAGCCAAGCCAACCCTCACTTTATGAGGTATAATAATTTGAAGAGCTTACAACGTCAGGTCAGGTCACTTGGAGAAGAAAAATGAAAACCTGATAGCGAGTGGGAGGAACCTATTATTACACGGGAAAACTCATCCTCAACTTTTTCACAATATTAAAGAAACAGCCTCTATATAAGAGGATTTTGAAGCTTTTAAGTATTATTATTAATGGATCCACTATTACATTAATTTATCTAATTTGTAATTATTACATGTCTTACTCACATTCCAAAGACCACTTGTGAATTTCGTTATCAAAATCCGCTGGCATTTCTTTATTTCCGTCTTTCATTTCCAGCATCCTGAAAACATTAATGAAACATAATATTTTGAACTTCTGAGAGAACATGATGATTTACCTCTGTATAAAATCATTTGTGACAGTCTCAATTGGTTCTATGTATTTTTTACAGTTTGTGGCTGCAAAATTGGTTTTTGTACTTTTCTTCTAAAAGTTCTCCACGGTTCACCATGACTGCAAAATCAAAGCATAACTTGAATTTACTTATTATTTTATAGAGTGGTAACGACTTTCGAACATTTTTTTTAAATCAGCGCCAATCAGAACCTTTTGAACCCATATCCAAGGTTCATTCAAATTTTTGTATGTTTACAAAGCAGGTATTGCCACAATATGCAATGTAAAATAGAACGAACCGCCATCTCTAGTTTTGTGACGATTCTATTGATGATTCCTACTACTACGAAACCGGTCTATATCTCTTGTTATACATCATAGCGCGGGTCCCAGCAGGACCCAAGTGGTGGTGGCTAGTCAATGGTGTAATTCGCTGCCCGTCGTGCTATTATCCAGGTAAGTAATTGTTCTTGCTGTAGTGTGTGCGCGT